>PVKM010029292.1:0-17877 GCA_004027735.1 Carollia perspicillata | reverse complement strand
AAACAAGAATTTTTTTAAAATGAGGAGAGGCTTAGGAACCCCCAGGATATCTTTAAATGTTCCAACATCTGAATTATAGGGTTACCAGAAGAAGAAGAGAAAGAGAAACAAGTGGAAAAGTTATTTGAACAAATAATAAAGGAGAACTTCCCCAACCTGGCAAAGGAAATAGACTTCTAGGAAGCTCAGAGAGTCCCAAAGAAGGTGGACCCAAGGAAGAACACACCAAGGCACATCATAATTACATTAGCCAAGATTAAAATGAATGAGAGAATCCTAGACGCAGCAAGAGATAAGGGGACAGTTACCTACAAAGGAGTGCCCATCAGACTGTCAGCTGATTTCTCAAAAGAGACCTTACAGACAAGAAGGGGCTGGGAAGAAGTATTCCAAGTCATGAAAGGCAAGGATCTACATCCAAGATTGCTCTATCCAGCAAAGCTTTCATTTAGAATGGAAGGGCAGATAAAGTGCTTCTCAGATAAAGTCAAGTTCAAGGAGTTCACCATCACCAAGACCTTATTGTATGAAATGTTAAAGGGACTTATCTAAGGAAAAGAAGATAAAAAACATGTACAGTAAAATGACAGCAAACTCACAATTATTAAAAACCACACCTAAAACAAAAGTAAACTAAGGAAACAACTAGAACAGGAACAGAACCTCAGAAATGGAGATCACATGGAAGTTAGCAATAGGGGAGTGGGAGGAGGAGAGAGGGGGAAGAGGTACACAGAATAAGTAGCATAGATGGTAGGTAGAAAATAGACAGAGGGAGGGTAAGAATAGTATGGGGAATGTAAAAGCTAAAGAACTTAAAACACATGGACATGAACTAAAGCAGGGGAATGTGTGTGGGAGGGGGTGTGCAGGGTAGAGGGGAATGATGGGGGGAAGTGGGACAACTGTAATAGCATAATCAATAAAATATTTTAAAAAAGCAAAATAATGCAAAGAAAAGAGCATAGAGATTGTGCTGAACTTTATGTTGAAAGAAAAGAGAAGAAAACATATTTTTACAAAGAGAAACACAGTAAGTATGACCCAGAAACTAACTAAACTGATTACCTCCAGGCTTACTTGGAAAAAGGGTTGAAAGGATCCAGGATGAGGTATATCCCTCAATTTTTTTACATATAATTTTAAATTTGGGGGTTATGTTAGTGTTTTAATAATCAAAATGTAATATACTATAAAATAAGGACAGTTAAAATCCTAAGTTAGCTAGACGCTATATTTAAAAGTTTTTTTTCCCCTAGTACGCAATCTTCAAGTAAAATGTATCTCTACAAATGGCTACTTTCATTTCGAGGTTTGGTATTTTTTGCTGTGTGACTCGATTTTTTAAGTTGTCTAAATCCTGATGTGCTGGTGATATTTATAATATGCAAGGCCTATCTATGATGGCTCAATTTAACAGAAATCTGCAAGTATCTGAATCACCAGTATTTTTATTAAACAGACTAGTGCTTCTGATCATGCTGATTAAAAGTAACATTTGTCATATTTCATTGATGCTCTCAAGTACACAAGTATTGCACAGTATAACCATAAGATTTGTTGCTCTGTTAAAAATGTTTCGTACAGTAAGTTGCTTATCAGTATTTAAAACTTTAAAATTTGCTTTCTGTTTAAAAGTATGAGCAAACTTTTATTATACTTCCCACTAGTCTATCTTGTGAATGTGAACTGTTTTCATTTTTTCCACTGCAAGGATAGCAGCAGGGGCATAAATCCTGTCATATTTGCAAACCTTAAGTCAGCATTAAAAATGAGAAACAATATTTCTGTATTTGAAAATGGCCCTGTTGAGGCCAAGAAGGAACCAGAAGCTATTAAAGACTTTGTTTTCTTTTTTGGTCACTGCTAATATAAGGCTTTATTTTTCTATCTCTGTGCTCATATGGAAATAAAAGATAATGAGATAAACTAATATTAATTAAATCCTGAAGTCAGTAGTAGAGATGGAACATTCAGAAAGCAACAGAAACCTTAATATTGAGGAAAAGAGAATATTGGACAATGAATGGTTACCTACATCTCAGCTCAGATGGATTGGGATACATCATTAATAACACTGAGTACATGTGTTCACTTTTCAGGAGTTTTACTTTTTTCAAATCCTCACCTGAGGACATTTTTTTCTTTGCTTTTTATACAGGGAGAGGGAGCAAGAAAGGGAGAGAGAAAGACAGTGAGAGAGAGAAACATCAACTGGTTGCCTCTCATAACGGGGACATGGATGGGTTGCTTCCTACATGCCTCCCTCAACCGAGGTATGTGCCCTGACTGGGAATTGAACCTGCAACATTGTAGGGTACAGGACAATGCTCCAACCAACTGAGCCACAGTAGCTAGGCGAGTTTTACTTTTTGGGTAGGAAGAAGCTCTGTTCCGATCATCTTGGATGTTTCAAAAATGCATGATTTTCCTTTTTAAAGTCAGGTAGGCAAAGTGATATGTAAGGACCAATCAGCATTTCTTTGAACACCAATCAAATTCAACATTCTGCTCTAAATGGCTGGATGCAGTAGGGGGACAATGATATAAATTATCATCTTTTTTTACATTCACACAACTTAGATGATGACCTGAGTAAAATACCAAACTGCTTGAACTAAGGAGAACGTTTTAGGCCTGTGAGTTAGGAAATGCTCAGCAGAAGTTCATTTTCAGCTCAGCTACAACCTGAAAGTGATCACTCTCACCAAGAAGAGAATGTGATTGTACACGCATTTCCATTATGGAATGACTTTAATTCATGCAAAGTGTCTCTGAAAAACCTGCCACTTATCAAAAAATATGAAATAAATTAAATGCCAATTAATCCTGGTATTTTTCATGATTACAGAGAAATTGCAAAGCAGAACTAAGAACTTCTGTATATCTTCTATCCATCTTAACTTTTTGCTCACTTCCTTATGTATCTCCCTCTCTGAACACACTCGTACTGTTTTTATGAATCACTTAATAAAAATTACAGATACTATATTCCATAATCTACAAATATTTTAGTATATGTTATGCAAATGTTTAACACAATCACAAGCCGAATCTAAAATCGGTTTGCAAAGGGACCATGCAGCAGCGTAAATACCAGAAATCATGTTTCATGATCAGCAAAATAACAGTCAACCACACTAAGGTAACACTTTTCACATGAGGCTGGTGACTTTGAAAGGAGACAGTTACACATAGTAGCATTTTCACTGCAAGATATTTTTGATGGGTAATGAAGTTTAATGGTTCTACAAAATAGCATAATCCTGCCTACTTTACAAGACTGTAGATAATTCCCAATTCTGGCTTTGTTATAACACTGTTAACATTGAAACCTCTTGTTAAATTCATATATGTGGTGCACTCAACTTTTCTTTTTTAGACTCAGTGTTATGTTTTCAGGTCTGATGAAGCAGCTTAACTAACCCTATATAACTTCTACTCCAAGTACTCACTCAGCCATATTAGTCAAGCAGAGATCACTTACTTATTCGCATGAAAACAGACTCTTGGATTCCTATCATATTTAATGATTTATAACCAATTACCATTATTATTTTTACTTTAAACATTTTATTTATTTTTAGAGTGAGGGGAATGGAAGGAAAAAGAGGGAGATAAACATCAATGTGTGGTTGCCTCTCACACACCCCCCTACTGGGGACCTGGACCGAAACCCAGGCATGTGTCCTGACTGGGAATCGAACTGGCTGCCCTTTGGTTTGCAGGCAGGCACTCAGTCCACAGAGCTACACCAACCAGGGCTACCATTATTATTTATGATGTTCCAAATGTACCACATTAGTCCCATGAAATTCTTTTTTAGCTAGCTTTTGTGACTACTGGCATGGCCTAATCATTCTTTGAGTTCTTATTTTCCAGTATAAAACATATCCCAAACCCATCGAGTACTTTCCCTGCCCTCACACTGGAACCTGTACTTTCTTTAAGGAATTCAAGGAATCCTGGTTTCTGGACAAATGTGGGAGATGACTGTTGGAATCAAAGATCTTGACCTCCACCTTGCTGTGTTCATTGATATTTTAATGTTGCTGTACCCATGTCTTATGGTGGACAGAATAAGCCACACACACACACACACAGAGCTAGCTATCTATGATCTATCTATCTATCTATCTATCTATCTATCTATCTATCTATCTCATCTATGAAAATCAATGCACAAACTAACTTCTCTAATTCCATCTTTGTAACTAGCTGCTCTTCCAGACAAGGGGCACCAGTCTCCTATTTTTCTCAATATGCTTCCTTATTTGATCTGTTTCACAGTGTGTAACCACGCACTGGCACTGAGTGTGGACGCCCTCCTCAATTTGTTCGGGTTCTTGCTGGGATGTTGGTGCTCTCTTACTAGCTCAACACTTCTCTGTGCATGAGCCCTGATACCCCATGACGAGTCACTTCTTCCGCCATGCAAATTCTCTCCTCATCAACTCCAGCTTGAAAAAAGGCAAACAGGCCTCCCTCCTCACACTAACTGGACTCTGACACATGCCACTGTAACCTCCCCTGTGCAGTCATCAGTTCCCATAGCAGTGTGTATCCCTGCACTGACTCACTTCTCACATCCCTCACACTCCACACCCCTTCACTGCCTCATCCCCACTTCACGGCCTGGGGCAGCCCCCCACCCCTGCCGAGATGTCTTAATAACCCTGCTAGATTTCCACACTGGTACTGCTGGAATAATTCCTTAACCATGTGCTTTGATCTAAGACATTATATTTCCCCCCAAACTTAAAGTTGATTGATGTCTTAGTTAAACACCCTTCATAATGAAAATACTTCAGATCATCTCAAACCTTTCCCATTTTAAACACTTAAAAGAAAAACGACAAAAAAACTACTATTAAAAACCTGGTTACTACTCAGACGGCTTTGTTACAAATGTTCTAATATACGTGAGTATGCTTTTCTTTATTAATATATGGGTCTCGAAAGCAATCTTTTGTTCATGTGACAATCTCATTTAAATTCTTGAATGGCCTCCTGTCTTTACAAAGTCACATTGGTTATCTTGTTTTCATTAGTTAATTAGTCCCGGTAAACTTGCTGAGGAATTTGACCTATTTTTTTCATTAATACCATTATCTCCTTGCATTTCACCTGAGAAAACAGCTTGAATTTTGCAATCATAGTCTTATTGTTTTAATGCATCTAATTATGTTATTGAAAGTACCATACGCACACACAGATGAAAATACACACCCACACACAACCTTTTGTTTTGAACTTAGACAATAGTTATCATTCTGTTCACATCCTCGGACTTAATTTGTTTTTTCAGTTCCTACTACATTCCTGTGATTCATATATTATTATGTTTACACGAATTCAATCATTTTACAGCCCCGTCATACAATACGTTTTGCTCATATTCCCATTTTCCTGCCAATGAAACAAGTTTGCACACTGAAATTTGTCATTATAAGAGGTTCCGCTTTGAACACTCTTGGAAATGCATCCTAGGGCATGTACAGTCAAGTTTCCCCTTGGCACGCACTGGTAATTAGAATCTCTGGGGTGCAGTGTATGTATTTTCAGCCCTCGGAGATGGAACCCACTGCCAGTTCCACCGGCAAGGAATCTTCTGGAGTTGTATTCTAAAACTTAGCTCTGTCAGATTTTGTAATTTATATTCATTAAAGAGTACGAACTATTTTGTATTATTTTACTCCTAATAAAGTTTACATTTCTTAGTCCCCCAACCTTGGGCATTATTTTTATCATAAGACACAGAGAGCGAGGATTTTCCTGTTAAATCAGTTTAAGCTTCAGAGATGTTTAGCGAACTATTATTTAGGACCAGAGGAAAAAATTTCCATGTGAGTCTTTCTTCGCAGTTTTTATATTCATCATCCAAGTGGGCAAGCCCCTTCATATATACCTCAATTGGGGAATCGTAATTGTTTTTCAAAAAGATGTCTATATTGAGTGTCATATCTTTTTAATAGATACTGTTGCTATTCTTAAATTTCAACCCTGTCTTATGAGTTTTCTCATTTTATTGTAGATACAAGCCTAATACAAAACTGCTCATTTTGACTGTGGTCTGATATGGTTGGATTAAATATAAATATCTCATGGTCAATTTTGATTTTTCAAATTATTTTTAATTATCATTGATCAGTGTTACTGATACCTTGACATGTTCAGTAAGCCCACATAGTACTTTCACCCATATAATTCTTAGAATGTTATAAGAGATCTATGGCCTAAACTGATGTTTTATAAGTCTATCTAATTCAACACCATATAGATTAGATACAGAAATGGCTCATTCTAGGACTGAAGTAAGAAAAGCACAAAATGAGACTAAGGTATTTTTCCAGGCAGAAAATATAGAAGAGCCCATTGTATAAGAAGTTCATGCCAAAGGATAAAGCATTAAATTTAAAGAGATCTTAAATGTGAAAACTTGAATGTCAAAATGATTATATTAATGGATTATAACCAATTATATAAAGAATTCCTAAGTCAATACTAATATAAATTAGTATTGAATAAATAGAAAGTTTGATGAAATCTCAGAATATCACCATGCCAATACAAAAAGAAAAAAACAGTAAATTTTAAATGGGTGATACTAGGAGGTGTCATTTTAATCAAGTGCTCAAGAGCAAAACCAATAAACAAGTAATGAGACAAATTGAAAGGATGTGCCCTTATAAAATTTAGTGGGAAGGACACAGCCTTGCATCTTTACTATACCTGTCAGAGATGTTTAATATGAATCTAATTATGATGGAATTTCTGAGAATCCCTAAGTGAAGGGCATTATACGAAACAACTGGCTTTTAATATCCCCATGTGTGAAGCTCATGAAAGTCAAAGAAACGCTGGGAACTATTCCAGATGGAATGAAACTAACACGACAAATACATGCACGAGTGTAAATCTGGATTACGTTTCTTTCTTTCAAGGAATTTACTAGCATAATTGAAGAAATTTGAATGGTCTCAGTAATAGATGGTAGTGTTATATCAATATCAATCCATCATCTTTATGTTTGAATTGTGGTATGATGGTTGGTAAGAAATATACACGAAAATGGCTTTGTGAGTGCCTTCGCCTCATGTCAGCAACTTACTCTTAGATGATCCAGAAACAGGAAGGATATTTGTAATGGAGTTGTCACCTCTACTAACTTTGAGGTAGTTTCAAAAATTTTTAATATAAGAATATAACTTAGTCACATCCCAAATTGATACTATATTTTAGAATAGTTAGCGTATATAATTTTATTTATTTTGCTACTACAACATAAGAGACATTGTCCCTCTAGATTCACATGTGAACGTGGGTATAGAAAACGATTTTCCCGAAACACATGTAAGTTTTATTAATATTTTTAGTTGAATTACTTAATGCTTGATCAGACAGAATGTAATTCATAGAGACAAGTCAGAGATGGGTACATTTTCCCATCTTCCAATGTTCTTGAAAATGAAAGAACTTTGTAGTGTTATCAAAGGCGATACAGAAAACTATTGATTAATTGTTCAATAAACATAAAATGGCATAAAGACATGTAATGATTAGTTAAAATAAAATCAAATAAAAATAATTCTCACAGGAACAAATATAAAGGATGCATGGACAAAAACTAAGGGGGGTGGAAATGGGAGGGAGGTGGGGAGCATTGTGGGGGGTGGACTGGGATGGGAGCAAAAGACAGAAAACTGTACTTGAGCAACAATTAAAATAAAAATTAAAAAATAATAATTCATAAGTTAATGCTTTTAAAAATTAGACTTTTAACATTTTATGTTTCCTTATAGAGGAAACTTTTAATATAACTGTAAGAGAAGAGCCTGAAAGTATATTAATTTATTTTCCATGACCAGGATGACATCATCCACTAATCTATCAATAGTTGGTACAGTTTATTACAGTATTAATTATAACATCATCATGCTAATTGGGGAAGGCATAAAATAGACAGCTTGGCTCTAGTCACCTAACTCATTTCCTAGAAGCTATTGTAATCCTACCAAAATTGATGCTGGAGAAGGGAGGGGACTAATAGAGATAGAAAAGTTATTATTGACTAGTTCCATAATATTAGTCATAATCTAGAGATCATTTCTTGAACCTAGAATATTTAAAATATAGTCTTTTTGTCACGGATCCTTAGCTTCTGCTCTAGGGCAGTATATACCATGCCCTGCTTTGTGATATAGGGATTTAATTGCCCCAATAGGGCGTGCTTTTGGACAAAATTCCCTTTGAAAATGACCTCGAGTTGACGTTCCTACTCTGGTTTCATATTCATCCTTGATCTTAGAACCTTTTTAACCTGTTTCCCAGGTGAAACACTGTTTTGTGCTACAATAGGCTGCTTTATCTTTTTCCGTGGCCTAGAGAGCTCTATCCGCAGCTTGAGACAAGAAATACATATACCATCCAAATGCCCTTGGGCCCAGTGTGATTCACTTATATCCAGCACCCGTCTCCAAAAGGAATGTAAAGTACACCATAGAGAATATCATGAATAATAGGGAAATAACTATGCATAGTGTCATATGGGTACTACCAGACTTATTGAGGTAACCACTTCATAAATTTCTAATTGCTATGTTGTACACCTAAACTAATATAATAATGTATTTCCAGTGTACTTGAAAAATGCATTTAAAAATTAAAAACTTACGAAGTGTAAGCACTAGGCTGTTCATTAGATTCCCATAACTTATTCATCCTCTAACGGGAAGTTTATACCCTTGACCAATGCCTCTCCTTTCTCTCTAACACTCGGTCTCTGATGACCATCATTGTAATTTCCGTTTCTGTCAGTTCGGTTTTTAGATTCCACATACATGAGATCACACAGTATTTGTCTTTCTATTTCTGATGTATTTCACTTAGTACAATGCCCTCAAGGTCTAACCTTGTTGTTACAAATGGCAAGATGTCCTTTCTCATGTTTGAGTAAACCCTGTACTATATATAGATCGCGTTTTCTCTATCAGTTTAGTCCTTGATGAATCTTAGGTTGTTTCCACCTCTTGGATCGTATGAAGAATGTTGTTGTGAACGTGGAAGTACAGATGTCTGTGGAGATCCCAATTTTATTTCCTTTAGATATATAACCACAGTGAGAATGCTGGATCACAAGGCAGTTTTATTTTTTTAACATTTTGGGGAACATTTGTACCATGTCCCACAGTCGCTGCACAAGGCACATTCCTGGCAACAGTGTGCAAGGGTTCCCTTTTCTCTACATGCTCAACAATGTGTTACCCCTTGTCTTTTGGTAATAACCTACCAGGTCTGAGTTGACATCTCATTGTGGTTTTGATTTGCATTTTCCTGATGATTGGTGATGTTAAGCCCCTTTTCATGTACCCGTTGGCCATTTGTATGTCTTCTTTGCAAAAATGTCTCTTCAGTTCCACGCCCAATGTTTACTTGGTTTTATTTTTTGCTATTGAGTTGCATGAGTTCTTTAGATCATTGTATTTGTTTTTGATTTTTATCTGGTATTATATTACTATTGATAGATATTGCTTGTTTTTGAGAGTCATACAATTGTATCACATTGCATGTATCATATGGAACTTGATATTTCACCAACAAGGAAATGTATCTCAGATTTAGCTAAAATTATCTGAATCTAGAGAAAAAGGTGATCATTAAAATATATATAATGCTGATGTTTTATTTCCATGCATGTGAGACATTTCCTCATTTATTTAAGTTTTATTGAATGTGCTTTTTATTTTTTAAACAATATTCAATATTCAGGTTTTGAACATTATTTTTTAGATTGACTATCAAACTTTTGTTTTTGAATCCATTAAAAATGAAGTTCTTTTACAAATCTACTTCCCTACTACCTGCTATGGTTACTTAGTTATTAATATAATAAATAACTTGATTTTCTTTCATGGAAATCCCATGATACAATACAGTATTCTCTGCAAAGCAGGTTTATGAGTTTTTTCATTTGTGTGGGTGTTTGTTAGGAGTCATAAGTACTACCCACTCAGGAATAATTTCCCCTCTTGGATGGTTAAATTTAATTACAGATTCTCAGATTCAGTTTCAGTGAATTTAAATGTTTGGTAAAGGTCAGAGTGAACTGTCATAAGTGACACCTCCTCATATAACTTCATTAGTACTCTGCTTTCGTGCCGTTGGATTGCAGCAAAGGATCTCAACACCGTTCTGTGTTTTCCTTTGCTTATTGTACTGTTTTTAGGACGAAGTGTGAGGTTTTTTAATATGTTCATTATTTCTTTAACCACCCAGTATTTTATTAAAAGTATGTAATGACCAGCAACAATTAGCTGTGGAGCATTCAGTCCTCCAGAGTATTTACTTCGTAATGCCCAGAACAAGGCATCATCTGCTATTTGTTCTCGAACAAGTGATCTTTTCTATTCAGGAAGTCTACACATTGTCTCATGTTCTCCATTGAAAAGAAAAAAAAAAACTTTAAAGTGTGTATTCTTGGAAGGTATTTATGAAAGCCATTTGTACATGGATTTCTTTCCTACTCCCATGCAATGAGGGCTTACAAATGTCACATTTACTAAATAGCATAAGTCAGTATTTGAGTATTAAAATGGTACACTTTATTATTTAATAAGTTATATATTAAATGCTTAATAAATATCAGATATTTGTTCTACATGTTTGCACGGAAAGATGTATTTTAATGCATTAGAAGTTGTTGTCACAGTAGAGGGGAGATATATAATTTAATTTATTGAAAATTATCTGAAAAATAAAATGCATATTATATTACATCCTGGGTTTAGCTCAGATCCTTGAAGTTGTCTTATATAGTCATATGTGTTTGCTAAGTTACTTTTTCTTTAGCATTTTTAGAGAGTCAAAACATCTCTCACCCAGTGTTTTTAGGACAAAGTTGTCGGACATTTTAATAAAATAGCTAGTGTAATTAAAGAAAGAGGGACACTGTGAGTTTTCACTGTATAATAAACTATGAAGAACCTAAGTCAGTTTTAGGAAATTATCTATCGGGCTTGTGCCTTTCGTATTCTCCTGAATACCACAGTACATATATATTGTAACACAATAGCAGTTCTCAAGATAGCATGATTTAAGATTCACTCTCTGTAGTGTGTAATAGTTATCATAAGTAGTTATCCTCTTTTACACCAAAAAGGTATTATCTTTCACTCCAATAAAAGAATTAATAAATTATGAAGCATGGGGAAACCAAGTCTAGTTTAAAAATCACACTGTGTGAAATATTGATCATTACCCACAGGAGAAAATTCAAAATCATCACAAAGTTTTTCTTGTTGAAAACTTGCAGGTGTTATATAGAAAATACTCAGGCACTAACATATTTAATAAAACATGGCATTAAGTTGTGGTTTCCATGTTCATGAGCACATGTAAATATGAACAATCTACCTTGAAGTCATTTCCAGAATGTAACAAAAATTTATGCAAACTTGGCTTAACACTACAGCTGACATCAGGGCCATAAATAATTCTAAGAGTACTATTTAAATAGAAAAGTAAAATAACATTACAAAAGAGGTAGGGGATTGCAATGTTGATTCAGACAACTACTTTATAGTTTATTATAATTTTTATTTATTATAAAATTGTAATAAAATAAATAAATAATAATAAATATAAATATAAAATAACTATAAATAAATAAATAAAAGTTTATTATAGTTTGTTACAATTTATTAAAAAATGTAACACATAGAATTTGAAAAATAAAACAGATACATTAAAATTTCTAAACATATGGAAATCAAACCTTTAGGAAAATAAAATCAACAGAACCCAAATGAAGCAAACTATTGATATTAAATTATATAAATAAGAGAAATCTTTAAACATCATAGATATTTTTCAAATTTCTAAATACACAATCCATGTGTTAGAATACACACACACATCTGTACACACGCAAAGCAGATGCTGGCAGGAGCAGGGCCAAGGGGAAGAAGACGGCACTGGCACTGCTGTTTTGAAGAAGCAGGAGCCTAGGAAGGTGGTAAAGCCAGTTTGAGAAAAAGACGCAGGAATTCAGCCATTGGACAGGACATCTAGCCCAAAGGGCCCTGGTCCACTTTGTCCAATAGCCCTGCTCCGCCATATTGCCGGCTACAAAGGGTTATCCTCTGCAAGCAGCTGAAATTGCCCCTGATGATTAACCGGTTCATCCTTGAACTTCCAAATATCTGCTCAACTCCTTAAGCTGGCCCCTAGGTACAAACCAGAGATAAAGGAGGAACCGAAGCAGAGATAGTTTTGCAAGGTCAATATGTTCCACAGCCAAGAATTATAGATACATTGTGCATACATACAACAATAGTGCATATACTACAATTAAATAATTGCCAAGAAGTACACCTTAAGTGTTTTTAAAACACACAGTGAAAAAAAAAATAGAGATACATAAAAGAAAAGCCCTCCCTGGCTGGTGTGGCTCAGTGGGTTGAGTGCCAGCTTGCAAACCAAAGGGTTGCTGGTTTGATTCCCAGTCAGGGCACATGCCTGGGTTGGGGTCCAGGTCCCCAGTAGGGGACGCATGAGAGGCAACCGCACATTGATGTTTCTCTCCTTTTCTACCTCCTTCTGTTCCCCTTCTCTGAAAATAAATAAATAAAAGCGTAAAAACCCTGCATTACATAATCACGTGACATTTTAGAGTTGATATGTAATGGAGATATTATTTTGAAATTTAAAATAAACTGGTTTTGCTTTACCTGTGGTTTGTGTATTCTATTGAATGTTTGGACCTTTCCTGGTAAAACCAAGAGTTTAACATAAAATGTGGAGGAAATAAGTCACTCTTTGAAACTTGAGACCTTTGATTGGCTTTGAGTCTTCATTCTTTTTTTTTAACTCTTTCTTCTTGAAAGTTAGCCAGAAACAAAATGCTTTTCTAGATTTTAGCTTTAATTAGAATCATCACATTATTCCTCTATGCTGACATTGGACTGAACTGAAGTTATAAGAGAGAGAAAGCTGAAAGCTCTGGAAAGCTCTAGGATTACAGAAGGGAGGCAAAGCCCTGGCCAGTGTGGCTCAGTTGGCTGGAGTGTAGTCCTGTAAACTGAAAGGTTGTGGGTTTGTGTCCTGGTCAGGGCACGTACCTAGGTTTGGGGTTCGGTCCACGTCAGTTGGGGCACATACAGGAGGCAACCAATCGGTTTCTCTCTTACAGTGATATTTCTTTCCCTCCCTTCCCCTCTTTCTAGAGTCAATAAGCATGTCCTCCCATGAGGATAAACAAGAAAAAAAGAAAGAAAGAAAAAGAAAGAAAGAAAGAAAGAAAGAAAGAAAGAAAGAAAGAAAGAAAGAAAGAAAGAAAGAAAGAAAGAAAGAAAGAAAAAGAAGTAGGTAGTAATTTCTAATAGCCAAAATAGAAGATGCTTTCCTCACATATGATTTCCTTTGTTTTTCTCTGGAGCCTAGGACCACTATGGCTTCTTTGGAAAAAAGGGCCAACATCAGAAACTTCAGATTATTACTTGCCAAGGCTGTTTCCCAAATACTGCAGGAGATTTAGGCATTTTCCTTTAAGATATCATACACAGACTTTTATGAAAGTTTGAAACTCTCTGTCAGTATCCTTTCACCTGGTTAATAGTGGGAGAGTGTGAACAGGATAGGCACGTCCCATGAGCCAAACAGAGTAAACAAAAAAAAATCCCAAAATGGAGTTGTTCTGTAGTTTCAAATTAGGTACTTCAGACTATTCACCAAAATATCAGAAAGTAAAAGTCCATAAAGAGCAATTTTAACAAAACTTGGTTTGTGGCTTAAAATGTAGAATTATTTAAAAAATATATTTTTTTCCTATGAAAGCTTCTGATATTTGAATCCGTAAAAGCTGTCAGATATAAGTCACATTAATACTGTACAGAAGCTTACATCCATTATGTTAAAAGAAAATGAAAAAGCCCATTGGTGTGGCTCAGTGGATAGAGCACAGGCCTATGAACCAAAGGGTCCCTTGTTTGATTGCCAGTCAGGGCACATCCCTAGCTTGGCAGCCAGGTCCCCAGTAGGGGGCAGGTGAGAGGCAACCGCACATTGATGTTTCTCTCCCTTCCCCTCTCTCTTTCTACCCCCTTCTGTTCCCCTCTCTCTAAAAATAAATAAATAGAATCATTTTTAAAAGTCACCTTTAACAAAAGAAGAAAAGAAAATGAAATGAAAGAAATGTGACTATACCTATAGCCTTAACAATTCTTGATAAAATTTTACTGCATGCTGAGGCAAATTATTTAACTTTTATCATCAATTTCTATTTCATATAAGGTCATACTGTTGTCTCACAAGATTGTATCAACAAATTAAAATTAAATGTATTGTTCAACCCTATAAACTGAAATATAAGACTTCCCCCTTTTTAGTTAATTTTCTCTAATAATCTGTCTTTTAAAATTCTGAAACTTCAGTTACTTTACTCAATGGGAAATGTAAATTTTATAGGGCATTTTTCATTGTTATTTACATTTTTCCTAGTCATAGAAGTACTAACTGAAAATATGCAACACATTCACCTTTCAATATGAGATAAAATTTTAAAATGTAAAAAATAGAAAGCTGTATAACTAATTGGGACATTCACAGATTAACACTTGGCTCTTTTAAACAGACCTGATGACTTCTGTTTTCATCCCTAAATTCCATTAATTCATTCTTTAGATCATCTTTGAAAAAAACATTTGGCTTAAAAAGTTTTGGAATTCTTATAATCGTCAATTTAATTTGAAATTATTCATGTTTCTAAATATATATACTAGACGTTTGCTGGAGTCCTTTCCTTCACTGCCAGGTATGTTAGTTAAAAAATTTGCTATATAAGCTGTATGTTATCTGTTATATCACAGATTGCATTCAACAGCAGCCAGGTAGAGGCGATCCATTAAAATCACCATAGATTTATAGAAAGTTGTAGATAAGTGTAAAAATAAACCACTGATTTGAGAGAAAGGAATGAGAGAGAATATTTACAGTAACTTTCTAAACTCTTAAATGCCATACATCATATAAACTATTGATACATTTTGATATCATTCCTGAAAATATCAAATAATTACTTCTTACTATTGGCTTAAAGATAGAACTAGTGTCATAGTGTTAAATACTGTCTGGAACTGATGCTAGATGTAGGAACAAGAGAAAATTATATACAGTGAAGCGAAACAGTTTTCGAAAAACTGTTATGAGTAAGCTAACATAAACCAAGGATTCTCTTTATCCCATACACTTTTAAAATTTATTTTGTAGTGGCATACTGAGTTTTATTGACTACCACATAGTTCAGTAATAATAGGGAGAAAATATTAGACCTAGCTCTTTTACACATTCTGTTGACGTTTCTGAGAGAAAGAATATTGATACAGCCTTCTCCTTTGCCACATTTATAATACAAGGCTATAAATACACACAAAAGGGGGCAGATATAAACTGAGAAAAATATGGATTAACAAAGACAAAAAGGATCAGAGGCAGAGATGACATGTTGAATGAACACTTGGAATATTTTACTTTGCCCCAAACTGGCATGTCACTGTGGGTACATTTTCCGTTTTTATTATACCAGGTCACAGTATTCCTCACAATAAAATACAGTGTAATGAACTAGTTCAGAAATGAAGGATTGTGTAGGCCATATTAGGAAGAAGTATTTCATGTTTTCTGGGTTTTTAACTTCTGTTTTCTTTCATTGATTTGCAGCATCAATTCCCTGCGTGATCTGATCATTTTGAATTCTGAAGGATTTGAAAACAGCAAGCAACCTTGTAAGAATGATTTAAAAACCTTCAAAGTGCCTAGTTTTATTTCTCATAAATGTCAAACTCCACAAGCTACATGTGGTCTTCACAAAGAGAATAATCCAACATCATTATTTTGCTCTGATGGAAAACATTTCTCATCTCTGTCAGATTTGAGTGAACAGCTTTATCAGAAAACCTTGTCTGTTGGCCATAGGTACGTTTATCACTTGACATATGAATCGAATTGGAGCCAAGCTGAAGATCAGCAGTGATCATTCACATTTAGGTCCCCGAATGGCAACAGCATTCATGTCAGAATAAAAAACAGTGTAGGTACAGAAGACAGGTAGATAACTATGCTCAACTTGAATATTGCTACGGACATGAATGAACATTAAACAAGTTTCAAATAAAAATTTTTGTACCTTTGTTCCCACAAAAAGTCCTAAGTTAAAGCCACAGCTCAGCAGGATGTTTAAATTAGATACAGTTTCTCTTCTGATGTTGTATTTTGACCTTCAATAGTAAGTAGAACATTATGCAGAAAAAACAATAGGCGAAAAAAGACAAGAGATACATTGATGTACATTATTGATTTATGGGCAATTAAAAGGCTAAAGAAAACTGAAATAAATTTTACTATTCACAGATTTCTTGAAAACTGTCACTTAGTGATCTGGAAGGCAAATAAGAATTTTGTTGGTTATTTAAAAATTTCTTTAAAATATTTTCTTATGATAACATTGATTATAGAGAGAAAAACATTTTCCCAAAGTGTTTTACTTTCTCTCTAGCAAAAAAAAAAAAATTAGAGTTTTTATAATTTTACTAAAAATCATAGTTTTATACAGTTAAGCTCAAAACTTAGCAATGTTTAATTGGAGAATTATTTCACCTGTAAAAGTATATCTGCTTATATAATTAATTTCTACAGTATAACCTGAAACAGAATGTGCACAAAATGATTTATTATAATTTAGCTTTCAACTTTAGACCTCAAAGTTTATAATCACCATTGGAAAGGATGAAATATGTTTAACTTGCTAGTAATTCCACCCTGATACCAATATTATAGTGATATCATTAATTTCCTTAAATTTTCAAATTTTGCATTCATTTAATCAGTATCTAGGTTTTAAAATGTATTTGATTAGAGCAGATATGCATTTTTTAAATTAAAAAATAAAAAGTTATTGATATTTGTATATCTGCCTTCATCTCTTAGAAATGTGTATGTATGGACAAAAAAGACAACTTCCTTAAAGTCTTTTTTTACTTTATTTATGCAGAAATATAATTCCATTTGAAATGAGAAAACATTAGTTTATTGTTGACTAAGCTAAAGAAACTGAAAGAATATTAATGCATCCTGATTTGTAAACTAATAAGACAGAAAGAGAAGAAATATTGAGAGGGAAGGCATGCGTCAGAGTCTCCTGGAAAGCCTTTTAAAAACAGATAGCTGTGCTCAGCCTAAATTCTGATACAATAGGCCTGGGGTGAGGCATTTCTAACCAGCTCCTAGTGGATGGCGATGCTGTTGGTGTGGGGACCACACTTGGAGGACCGCTTCCTCAGGGCTATATGCTACGACACCAGTCATTAGGATTTTCATACCATAATCCATTTTCCTATATAAATTTGGGCTAACAATTATGATTTTAACTCTTGTAAAAAAACCATATATATATATATAATTAGAAATGTGTACTGACAGTCAACACATTGAGATGATGTGTTATCAATTGAAGAAACTGAGTTTAAAAAATACTTTAAGAGAGCTGTTTGATCCATGTTGGGAAGAAACTTTGCCCAGCGTCTTTGAACAACTAGGGGCCTGGGCATTAACTGACAAAAGTCTGACGAACTAGAGTTAAGTGTATTCTTATGCAGGTGAGTGTGCAGGTGCCCTGAATAAGTGGCTTTTTGTGCAGCTAGAGAGAGGAGAGAGGAGAGGACAGGCTTCCTTGAGAAAAACAAATGGGCTTAATGGGGAAAGATAAATGTGCTTTTTAGGACGCAAATGTAAGGAAGTTTGTGATAATGTCTGTTCATGCAATTTCTCACTCGATGTCTCTTCTTCTTGGGTGTAAAATGCACCTCAAGAGGGGATTTATGACCA
>PVKM010029291.1:0-17845 GCA_004027735.1 Carollia perspicillata | reverse complement strand
CTGTTTTTTTTTTTTAAAGATAAACAAAATAGATAAGCTTTCAAGCAGGCTCCACAAGAAAAAAAGAGAGGACCCAAACAAACACAATCAGAAATGAAAGAGGAAAGATTACAACTGACAGCACAGAAATACAAAGGATGGTAAGAAATTACTATGAGGAGTTGTATGCCAAGAAATTTGAAAACATAGGTGAAATGGATAAATTTCTTGAAAAATATAATCCTTCAAAACTCAATGAAGAAGAAGCAGAAAGTCTGAACAGACCAATAACAGCAGATGAAATTGAAGCAATAATCAAGAAACTCCTGACACACAAAAGCCCTGGACCAGATGGTTTCACAAGAGAATTCTACAGAGCATTTATGGAAGAACTAACCCCTATCCTTCACAGACTATTCCAAAAAATCCAAAGTGATGGAATACTCCCAAACTCTTTCTGTGAAGCCAGCATCATCCTAATCCCAAAACCAGATAAAGACACAACAAAGAAAGAAAACTTGAAGCCAATATTGCTGATGAACAAAGATGCTAAAATCTTCAAGAAAATATTGGTAAATCGCATCCAACAATACATTAAAAAGATCATACACCATGACCTAGTGGGATTCATCCCAGGGATGCAAGGATGGTTCAATATTCACGAATCAGTAAATGTAATACATCTCATAAAAAAAAGCAAAACAAAAATCACATGATCATATCAATAGATGAGGAAAAAGCATTTGACAAGGTAGAGCACCCATTTATGATAAAAACACTCACCAAATTGGGAATAGAGGGAGCATTCCTCAACATAATAAAGGCCATATATGAGAAACTTACAGCCAACATCATACTCAATGCATAAAAACTAAAATCTTTGCCATTACAATCAGGAACAAGACAAGGTTGTTCATTTTCACCACTTCTATTCAATATAGTTTTGGAAGTTTTAGCCATAGCAATCAGACAAGAAAATAAAATGAAAGGCATCTAAATCAGAAGGGAGGAAAAGAACTGTCAGTTTGCAGATGATATGATAGTGTACATGCAAAATCCTATACACTCCACTCAAAAACTGCTCAAGCTAATAAGTGAATTTGCCGAAACAGAGAGGTACAAAGTCAATATCCTGAAATCAAAGGCATTTTTGTATACCAACAATGAAACAGCAGAAGCAGAAATCAAGAAATAAATCCCATTTGATATAGAAAAAAGAAAAATAAAATACCTAGGAATAAACCTAACCAAGGAGTTAAAAGACCTGTATGCAGAAAACTACACAACACTGAAGAGTGAAACCAAGGAAGACACAAACAAATAGAAACATATACCGTGTTCAAGGATTGGAAGAATTAACATCATGAAAATGTTCATATTACCCAAAGCAATATACAGATTCAATGCAATACCTATTAAAGTACCAATGGCATATTTCACAGACATAGAAGAAACACTTCAAAATTTAATATGGAACCATAAATGACCCCAAATACCTGCTGCAATTTTGAGAAAGAAGAGCAAATAAGGTGGCATCAGAGTACCTGACATCAAACTGTATAAGAAGGACACTGTAATCAAAACAGCCTGGTACTGGCATAAAAACAGGCACATAGTCCAATGGAACAGAACAGAGAGCCCAGAAATAAGCTAAAGTCTCTATGGTCAATTAATACTCGATAAAGGGGGCAACACCATAAAATGAAGTAAAAATAGTCTCTTCAACAAATGGTGTTGGGAGAACTGGACAGCCACGTGCAAAAAAATGAACCTCGAGCACCAACTTACAGCATACACAAAAATAAATTCAAGATGGATAAAAGACTTAAATATAAGCCATGACACCATTAAAGTTATAGAGGAGAACATAGGCAGGAAAATATCAGCTATTTCACACAGCAACATTTTTACTGATATGTCCCCTAGAGCAAGGGATATAAAGGAAAGAATAAACAAATGGGATCTCAACTAAATATAAAGCTTCTGCACGGCTAAAGAAAACAGCATTAAAATAAAAAGAGAACAGACTATATGGGGAAATATATTTGCCAATGATACCTCAGACAAAGGTTTAATCTCCAAAATATACAAAGAACTTACTCAACTCCACTCCAAGAAGATAAGCAACCCAATTAAAAAATGGGAAAAGGACTTGGACAGGCATTTCTCCAAGGAAGACATACACAGGATTCAGAGACACATGAAAAGATTCTCAATATCGCTAGTTATCAGAGAGATTTGCACATTAAAACCACAATGAGATACCACTTCACACTAGTCAGAATGGCCATCATAAACAAAGCAACAAACAATACGTGTTGGAGAGGTTGTGGAGAATAGGGAACCCTAGTGCACTGTTGATGGGATTGCAGACTGGTACAACCATTACTGAAAACAGTATGGAATTTTCTAAGAAAACTACAAGTGGACCTGCCTTTTCACCCAGCAATTCCACTGCTAGGATTATATCCTAAGAACACTGAAACACCAATCCAAAAGAACCTGTACACCCCAATGTTCATAGCAGCACAATTTAGAATAGCCAAGTGCTGGAAGCAACCTAGGTTCCCATCAGTAAATGAATGCATCAAAAATCTATGGTACATTTACACAATGGAATTCTATGCAGCAGAAAGAAAGAAGGACCTTCTACCCTTTGCAATGGCATGGATGGAACTGGGAAGCATTATATTGAGTGAAATAAGCTAGGCGGTAAAAGACAAATACCATATGATCTCACCTTTAACAGGAACCTAAACAACAAAACAAACAAGCAAGCAAAATATAACCAAATACATTGAAATAGAAACAGGCTGACAGTAACCAGAGGGGAGAGGGGAGGGAATTTCAGGGTAAAAGAGGAACGGCTCACGGGAACATATATAAAGGACACTTGGACAAAAACTAAGGGGGTGGAAATCGGAGGGAGGTGGGGAGCACTGGTGCGGTGTCTTGGGATGGGAGTGAAAGAGAGAAAACTGTACTTGAACAACAATTAAAATAAAATTTTAAAAAAGGAAAACAGAAAAAACTAACAAACAAAAAGTTCTTGAAAACAAATGAAAATTAACTCACTACAATCCAAAACTTATGGGACACAGCAAAGGCAGTCCTGAGAGGGAAGTTCGTAGTAATATGGGCCTACCTAAAGAACATAGAAATATTTCAAGCAAACAACCTACTGCTATACCTACAAGAACTCGAAGAACAACAATGAAGCAAGCCTAGAGCAAGTAGAATGAAGGATGCAACCAAGATCAGAGCAAAATTAAATGACGTAGAGACTAAAAACACAATTCTAAGGATCAATGAATCCAGGAAGTGGTTCTGGGAAACACATTAAGGAGACACATCAAAAAATAAAGAGAGAGGACTCAAATAAACACAATCAGAAATGAAAGAGGATAGATTACAACTGATGCGACAGAAATACAAAGGATTGTAGGAAATTACTGTGAAAAACTATATGCCAAGAAATTTGAATAAATAGGTGAAATGGACAAAGTCCTAGAAAAAGACATTATTCTAAAACTATATGAAGAAGAAGCAGAAAGACTGAGCAGACAAATAACAGCTGATGAAGTTGAAGTAGTAATGAATAAGCTTCTGACACACAAAAGCCCTGGACAGGACAGTTTCAGAAAAGAATTCTACAAAGCATTTAAAAAGAGCTAATCCCTATTCTTCACAGATTATTCCAAAAAATCCAAGAAAGTGGAAGACTCCCAGACACTTCTTATGAAGCTACCATCATCCTAATTGCAAAACCACATAAAGACACATAAAACCACATAAAAACATAGAGACAGAAAAAAGAAAGAAAACTACAGGCCAATATCACTGATGAACATAGACACTAAAATCCTCAACAAAATATTTGCAAACCACATCCAACAATACATTGAAAAGATCATACACCATGATGAAGTGAGACTCATCCCAGAGATTCAAGGAGGGTGCAATATTCTCAAATCAATAAATGTAATACCTCACATAAACAAAAGGAAAGACAAAAATCACATGATCATATCAATAGATGCAGAAAAAATATTTGATAAGGTACAGCAACCATTTATGATAAAAACACACAGCAAAGTGAGAATACAGGGGCCACTTGTCAACATAATAAAGGCCATATATGAGTCACCTGTACCCAACATCATACTTAATGGACAAAAATCTAAAAACTTTCTCACTAAGAACATGACTAATCAAGAACAAGACAATGTAGTCCACTTTTGACACTTCTGTTCGACATACTATTGGGAGTCCTAGCCACAGCAATCAGACAAGACAAAAAAATTAAAGGCATTCAAATGATAAAGGAGGAAAGAAAACTGTCATTGTTTGAACATGATATGATAGTGTACATTGAAAACCCTATAGACTCCACCAAAAAACTCCTTGATCTAATAAATGAACTTGGCAAAACAGCATGATATAAAGTCAATATTCATAAATCAAAGGCATTTTTTGTCCATTATAGCTGAAATATCAGAAACAGAAATCAGGGGAAAATCCCATTTGATATGCTGACAAGAAAAATAAAATACCTAGGAATAAACCTAACCAAGGTGGTAAAAGACCAGTACTCAGAAAGCTACACAACACTGAAGAAAGAAATCAAGGAAGACGCAAACAAATGGAAACATATACCATGTTCATAGATTGGAAGAATTAATGTCATCAAGATGTCCATACTACCCAAAGCAATTTATAGACTCAATGAAATACCTATTAAAGTACCAATGGCATATTTCACAAATGGCATAAAATGGCATATTTCCAATGGCATAAAAAATTTCAAAATTTTATATGGAATCATAAACAATCCCGAATAGCTGCATCAATTTTGCCAAAGAAGAACAAAGTAGGAGGGATCACAATACCTGATACCAAATGGTATTACAAGGCCGCTGTAATCAAAACAGCCTGGTACTGGCATAAGAACATATGCATAAACCAATGACACAAAACAGAGAGCCCAGAAATAAACCCAAGTCTCTATGGTCAATTAATATTTGACAAAGGGGACAGCAGTATAAAATGGAGTAAAAATAGCCTCTTCAACAAATGGTGTTGGGAGAGCTGGGCAGCTACATGCAAAAAAAAAAAAAGAAAAAGAAAAAGAAAAAGAAACTCAAGCGCTAACTTACACTATACTCCAAACTAAATTCAAGGTGGATAAAAGACTTAAATATAAGTCACGACACCATAAAAGCCCTAGAGAACATAGACAGGAAAATCTCAGATATTACACACAGCAATATTTTCACTGATATATCCCCTAGAGCAATGGAAATAAAGGAAAGAATAAACAAATAGAAACACATCAAAATAAAAAGCTTGTGCACGGCTAAAGAAATTACCATTAAAATTAGAACAGGACCAACTATATGGGAAAACATGTTTGCCAATGATACCTTGGACAAGAGCTTGATCTCCAAAATACATAGAGAATTCACATAGAGAATCCACTACAGAAAGACAAAAAAGTTCAATTAAACTATGGGCAAAGAACCTGAACAGACACTTCTCCGAGGAGGACATACAGAAGGCACAAAGACATATGAAAAAATGCTCAGCATCACTAGCCATCAGAGAGATGCAAATTAAAACTGCAAGGAGATACCACTTCACACTTCTGAGAATTGCCATCATAAATAAACAAATGGCAAGTGTTGGAGAGGATGTGTAGAAAAGAGAACTAGAGTGCACTATTGGTGGGAGGGCAGACTAGTGCAACCATTTTGGAAAACAGTAAGAAATTTCCTCAGAAAACTAAAAATGGAACTGCCTTTTGACCCAGCAATTCCACTGATAGCATTATATCCTAAGAACCCTGAAACACCAATCCAAAAGAACCTGTACACCCCAATTTCACTGCAGGACAATTTACAATAGCCAAGTGCTGGAAGCAACCTAGGTGCTCATCAGTAAACGAATGGATCCCAAAACTATGGTGCATTTACACAATGGAATACTATGCAGCAGAAAGAAAGAAGGATCTCCTACCCTTTGTGACAGCATAGGTGGAACTGGAGAGCATTATGCTAAGTGAAATAAGCCAGGTGATGAAAGAGAAATACCATATGACTGTGCCTTTAAGTGGAATAGGTTCTGCAATTTTAAGCAAATCAACATGTAACAAAACTAGTTTTACCACGGGCTAATTGATATAAGCAAAAGTTAAGTTCCTGTGGCATCTCCTCAATGCTGAAATGAAATGACTTTAAACAAAATCATGTTATTCAAGGACATATTGTATTATGAACATTTGTGTACATAAATTTCATTTTTCTGGGATAACTGCCCAAGGGAGCAATTGCTAGGTTACATAGTAATTGCATGTTTAGTTTTATAAGAAGTTGTCATACTTCCTTCCAGAGTGACATTTGAAATTTCCACAAGCAATTCATGGATGTTCTAACCACTCCGATCTTCACCAAAATTTGGTGTTGCAAGTATATTTTATTTTAGCCATTCTAATAATTGATACATAAAAGCAAATAATATTTGCATAACAAGAAAAAAATGGACATAAAGTAAAAGGACAAATAAGCTGGAAGAAAATATTTGGAGCATATACCAGAAAGGCTACTTTCCTAAAAGATGAAGAGCACTAAAAATTGAGGGGACCAGAAACCTGGCAGAAAAAATTGTGAATGGTATGAACAGATAGTTCATAAGCACACACAAATACACACATGTGAATGGATGTTCCAACTCACTCCAAGTTACAGAGATGCAAATGAAAACAACACCAAGGTACGTTTATCACCTGTAAGAATGATGAACATTTTAAACTATGAGAACACATGTTATTTGGTGAGACTGAAGAGATACTAGCACTCTCAGACATGGCTCATGGGAATGCACATTGATATAATTTTCATGGATGAGAATTTGTCAACAGCTAACAAAACTAACATGCACTTACCTTTTGACACAGCAGTCCTACTTCTAAGAATCCTTTCAACACTACAAAGGTAATATGAGCCAGGGATTTTAACTGCAGCATTATTTGTCATTTCAAAATATTGAAACACCTCAATGATCATAAATAGAATAATTTTTGAACAAGCTATGATAGATTTACACAATGAATTTGTAATGAAGCTGTAATAAAAGAATAAGGAAGGTCTCTATAAACTGACATGAAGTGGTTTCCCAGATATACTAAGTGGAAAAAAGTAAATTGCCAAAGAATATCTATAGTATGTTATCCTTAATGTAGGAAAGAATGGGATATAATAAAATTTACAGGCATCTGCTCACTTGTACAAGAAATACAGAAATGACAAATCAGAAATGAATGAGCTTGCTTACATACAAGGGTTGGGTGGGAATAGAGTGAAAGGAAGGAAGGTGATAATATTGTACATTAGTGTTGATTAAGTATATTAATATATGTTTAGATAATAAGTATAAGCTTTCTCACTGTTGGAAAGTAGAGTTAAAAATAAGTAAAGGAAAAAGGTTAGGTATATTTCAACCCGTGCTGTTAGGCTGAAACAAAAAGTATCAGTATAACCTCATGGTTTGTTTGTTTGTTCTTTGACTTTCTTTCTGAATTTTGGGGGTGACAATGGTTAATAAACTTATATAAGTTTCAAGCGTACAATTCTATAATATATTATATGCATATTATATCATGTATTCACCACCCCAAATCAAGTGGCCATTCATTACCATTTACCCTCCCTTTACCCTCTTCTACCCCTCTCCCACCTTTCTGTCTGGTAGTCAACATACTGTTGTCTGTGTCTATGAGGTATTTTTGCTTAACCCCTTCACCTATTTTACCCAGCCCCACAACCCTCCTCTCCTCTGAGAACTGTTAGTATGTTGTCTATCTATAAGTCTGTTTCAATTTTGTTTGTTAATTTGTTTTGTTCATTAGTTTCCACATATGACTGAAATCATGTGGTACTTCTCTTTATTCAGTGGCTATGTCCCTTATCATAAAGTTCTCTGGGTACATCCATGCTCTTGCAAAGGAAACGATATCCTTCTTTTATATTGCCAGGTAATATTCCCTTGTGTGAATGCACCATGGCTTTTTTAACCACTTGTCTACTGATGGACACTTGGCTGCTTCTAAATATTGGCTATTGAGAATAATGATGCAATGAACATCATTTTTTTTCAAATCATATATTTTCTCAAATCAGTGTTTCAGATTTCTTCAGATATATTCCCAAAAGTAGAACCACTGGGTCATAAGGCAGTTCTATTTTTAATTTTTTGAGGTAACTCCAATACTGCTTTCAACAAGGGCTGCACCAATTGGCATCCCCACCAAGAATACACAATGGGTCCCTTTCCTTGCCAGTACTGGTTCATTGATTTATTGATTAAAGCTTTTCTGACAGGTGTGAGATTATATCTCATTGCGGCTTTTTGTTATTATTTTTTAAATTATATTTTATTGCTTATGCTATTACAGTTGTCCTGATTTTCTCCCTTTGTTCCTCCCAACAAGCATCCCCCACTCTCTCAGGCAATCCCAAACCATTGTTCATGTTCATGGGTCATGCATGTAAGCCCTTTGGCCACTTCATTTCCTACACTGTACTTTACATCCCATTGGCTATTCTGTAACCACCTATTTGTACTTCTTAATCTCCTCACCTCTTCATCCATTCCCCTCATCCCCCTCCCATCTGGCAACCATCAAAATGCTCTCTGTATCCATGATTCTGTCTCTGTTCTTCTTGTTTGCTTAGTTTGTTTTTTAGATTCACTTGTTCAAAGGTATGTATTTTTCCATTTTATTGTTGATAGTTTTCATCTTCTTCTTTATCTTTTTTAATTTTTTAAACTTTATTTATTTATCTTTAGAGGGGAAGGGAAGGAGAGAGGGAGAGAAATATCAATGTGTGGTTGCCTCTCATGGGTCTCCTGCCGGGAACTGGCCTGCAACCCAGGTATGTGCCCTGACTGGGAACCGAACCACGATCCTTTGGTTCACAGGCGCACACTCAATCCACTGAGCTACAGCAGCCAGGGCTTCTTCTTTATCTTAAACAAGTCCCTTTAAAATTTCATTAAGCCATGCTACCAAGACAGAGTGTCAAAGCAGGTCTACTTAATATACACCAACAAACACAGGGAGGCTGCAAAAATGAGAAGACAAAGAAACATGACCTAAAGGAAAAAACAGATCAAAATTCCAGAAAAAGAACTAAACAAAATAGAAATAAGGAATCTCTCAGATGCAGAGTTCAAAACACTGGTTATTAGAATGCTCAAGGAACTTAGTGAGGACCTCAACAGCATAAAAAAGAGCCAGTCAGAAATGAAGGATACACTAATTGAAATAAAGAACAATTTATAGGGAAACACAATAGAGTGGATGAATCCAAAAATCAAATCTATGATTAGGAAAACAAGGAAGAAAAACCAAACAATCAAAACAAAAATAAAAAAGAATCCAAAAAAAAAAAAAACTGAGGAAAGTGTAAGCAGCCTCTGGGACAACTTCAAGTGGTCCAATATTTGCATCATGGAGGTGCCAGAGAAGAGAAACAGCAAGAGTTGGAAATCTATTTGAAAAAACTGAAAGAAAACTTTGATAATTTGGTGGAGACAGACATGAAAGGCCTGGAAGCCCCAGGAGTCCCAAACAAGATGGATGCAAGGCCCACTCCAAGACATATCATATGTAAAATGTAAAATGTTGTAGAGAAAGAGAGAATCTTAAAAGCAGGAAGAGAAAAGTAGTTATCTACAGGAGAATTTCCATGAGAATGTCAGCTGATTCCTCCAAGGAAACTGCAGCAAGAAGGGACTGGCAAGAAACATTCAAAGTCATGAAAAGCATGGACCTGCAAACGAACTGGCTCTACCCAGTTAAGATATCATTTAGAATGAAAGGGCAGATAAAGAGATTCCCAGACCAGAAAAAAGTAAACGAACTCATCATTACGCAATCATTGTGATTTTAATTTGCATTTCTCTAGTGATTAGTGGAATTTAGAATCTTTTCCTGTCTATTGGCCATCTCTATGTAATTTATGGAGAAGTGTCTATTCTGGTCCTTTGCCCATGGTTTTAAAAGATTTTATTTACTCGCTTTTATAGAGAGGGGAAAAAAAGGATAAAGAGAGGGAAACATTAATGTGTGGTTGCCTCTAACATGCCCACTACTGGGGACCTGATCTGCAACCCAGGTATGTGTCCCAACTGGAAATTGGACTGGCAACCCTTTGGTTCTCAGGCCAGCACTCAATCCACTGAGACGCATGAGCCAGGGCATTCACCCATTTTTTAAAATTTTAATTTTTGTTCAAGTACAGTTTTCTGTCATTTACTCCCATCCCAGCCCTCCCCACCTCCCTCCCATTTCCACCCACCCCTAGTTTTAGTTCATGTCCTTTATATTTGTTCCTGTAAACCCTTCCCCTTTACCCCTGAAATTCCCTTCCCTCTCCCCTCTGATCAATGTCAGCCTGTTTTCTATTTCAATTGTCTTTGGTTATATTTTGCTTGTTTGTTTTGTTGTTTAGGTTCCTGTTAAAGGTGAGATCATATGGTATTTGTCTTTTACCGCCTGGCTTATTTCACTCAATATAATGCTTCCCAGTTCCATCCATGTTGTTGCAAAGGGTAGGAGCTCCTTTCTTTCTGCTGCATAGAATTCCATTGTGTAAATGTACCATAGATTTTTGATGCATTCATTTACTGATGGTAACCTAGGTTGCTTCCAGCACTTGGCTATTCTAAATTGTGCTGCTATGAACATTGGGGTGTACAGGTTCTTTTGGATTGGTGTTTCAGTGTTCTTAGGATATAATCCTAGCAGTGGAATTGCTGGGTGAAAAGGCAGGTCCACTTGTAGTTTTCTTAGAAAATTCCATACTGTTTTCAGTAATGGTTGTACCAGTCTGCAATCCCATCAACAGTGCACTAGGGTTCCCTATTCTCCACAACCTCTCCAACACGTATTGTTTGTTGCTTTGTTTATGATGGCCATTCTGACTAGTGTGAAGTGGTATCTCATTGTGGTTTTAATGTGCAAATCTCTCTGATAGCTAGTGATACTGAACATCTTTTCATGTGTCTCTGAATCCTCTGTATGTCCTCCTTGGAAAAGTATCTGTTCAAGTCTTTTGTCGATTTTTAATTGGGTTTCTTGTCTTCTTAGAGTGGAGTCATGTAAGTTCTTTTTATGCTTTGGAGATTAAACCGTTGTCTGAGGTATCATTGGCAAATATGCTTTCCCATGTAGTCGGTTCTCTTTTTATTTTAATGCTGTTTTCTTTCGCCATGCAGAAGCTTTTTATTTAGGTGAGATCCCATTTGTTTATTCTTTCCCATATGTCCCTTGCTCTAGGGGACATATCAGTAAAAATGTTGCTGTGTGAAATATCTGAGATTTTCCTGCTTATGTTCTCCTCTAGGATTTTAATGGCGTCATGGCTTATCTTTAAATCTTTTATCCACCTTGAATTTATTTTTGTGTATGGTGTAATTTGGTGCTCAAGTTTCATTTTTTTTGCACATATCTGTCCAGTTCTCCCTGCACCATTTCGAACAGGGTATTTTCACTCTATTTGAGGTTGCCGACCCCTTTGTCGAATATTAATTGACTGTAGAGACTTGGGTTTATTTCTGGGCTCTCTGTTCTGTTCCACTGGCCCATGTGCTTGTTTTTCTGCCAGTATCAGGCTGTTTTGATTACAGTGGCCTTGTAATACAGTTTGGTGTCAGGTATTGTGATTCTGTCCTATTTTGCTCTTCTTTCTCAAAATTGAAGCAGCTATTTGAGGTTGTTTATGGTTCCATAAAAATTTTTGAAGTGTTTGTTCTACATCTGTGAAATATGCCATTGGTACCTGAATAGATATTGCATTGAATCTGTAAATTGCTTTGGGTAGTGAGAACATTTTGATGATATTAATTCTTCTGATCCATGAACACGGTATATGTTTCCATTTGTTTGTGTCTTCCTTGATGTCTTCTTTCTTCAGTGTTGTGTAGTTTTATGCATTCAGGTCTTTTACCTCCTTGGTTAGGTCTATTCCTTGGTATTTTATTTTTCTTTTTGCTATATCGAATGGGATTTTTTTCTTGATTTCTGCTTCTGCTGTTTCATTGCAGGTATAAAAACTGCCTTTGATTTCTGGATATTGACTTTGTATCCCGCTGTTTTCCCCAATTCATTTATTAGGTTGAGAGGCTTTTTGTTTCGGTTTTTAGGATTTTCTATGTACACTACCATGTCATCTGCAAACCGTAACAGGTTTGTATCCTCCTTTGCATCTTGGATGCCTTTTATTTCCTTTACTTGTCTGATCACTGTGGCTAAAACTTCCAATACTATATTGAAGAGAAATGGTGAAAGTGGACACCTTATCTTATTCCTGATCTTAGTAGAAAAGATTTTAGTTTTTGAACATTGAGTATGGTGTTGGCTGTAGGTGTCTCATATATGGCTTTTATCATCATGAGGAATACTTCCTCTATTCCCATTTTGCTGAGTGTTTTTATCATAAGTGGATGCTGCACCTCATCAAATGCTTTTCCCACATCTCTTGATATGATCATGTGATCTTTCTGTTTGCTTTTGTTCATGTGATGTATTACATTTATTGATTTGCAAATATTGTACCATCTTTGCATCCCTGGGATGAATCCCACTTGGTCTTGGTGTATGATCTTTTTAGTGCATTGTTGGATGCGGTTTGCCAATATTTTGTTGAGGATTTTAGTGCCTGTGTTCATCAGCGATATTGGCCTGTGTTTTCGATCTTTGTTGTGTCTTTATCTTCTTTTGGGATTAGGATGATGCCGGCTTCATAAAAAGAGTTTGGGAGTCTTCCATCATTTTGGATTTTTTGGCATGGCCTGTGAAAGATAGGGGTTAGTTCTTCTTCAAATGCTTTGTAGAATTCTCCTGTGAAACCATCCAGTGCAGGGATTTTAAGTGTCGAAAGTTTTTTGATTACTGCTTCAATTCCTTCTGCTGCTATTGGTCTGTTCAGGTTTTCTGCTTCTTCTTCATTGAGTTTTGGAAGAATATATTTTTCTAGAAATTTGTCCATTTCACCCAGGTTTTCAAATTTCTTGGCATAGAGTTCTTCACAGTAACTTCTTTCAATCTTTTGCATTTCTGTTGTGTCAGTTGTAATCTCTCCTCTTTCTTTTCTGATTGTGTTTAGTTGGGTTCTCTCTATTTTTTTCTTGATGAGTCTGCTTAAAGGCTTGTCTATTTTGTGTATCTTTTTGAAGAACCAAGTACTGGATTCACTGATCCTTAGAACTGTGCATTTATTTTCTATCTCATTTCATTCTGCTCTGATCTTGTTTTTTGTTTTGTTTTGTTTTTTCCTTCCTTCTACTTGCTCCGGGCTGTGTTGTTGTTCCTTGAGTTCTTAGAGGAGTAGGGTTAGGTTGTTTGTTTGAAATATTTCTGTTTTTTAGGTAGGCCTGTATTGCTATGGACTTCCCTCTCAGGACTGCCTTTACTGTGTCCCATAAGTTTTGGCGTTTGACAGTTCATTTTCATTTGTTTCCAGAAACTTTTTGATTTCTTCCCTGATTTCATCCTTGACCCATTCATTGTTTAATAGCATGCTCTTCAATATACATAATTTTGAGTGTTTTAGGTTGTTTCCCTTGTGGTTTGTTTCTCGTTTCATTCCCTTGTGGTTGGAGAAAACTCTTGAAATAATTTCAATTTTCTTGAATTTGTCGAGGCTTGTTTTGTGTCCTATCATGTAGTCTATCTTTGAAAATGTTCTATGTGCATTTGAAAAGATTGTGCATTTTGCTTCTTTGGGATGCAGTGCTTTATATATATCAGTTAAGTCCATTTCATCTAGGGCTTTGTTCAATGCCACAGTATCTTTGTTGATATTTTGTTTGGAAGATCTGTCCATTTTTGAAAGTGTGGTGTTAAATTCTCCTATCATAATTGTGTTAATATCAATATCTTTCTTGAAGTCTTCTAAGATTTTCTTTTTAAAGAAAGAAAGAAGTCCTCTTAGGATTTGGGTGCTCCGATGTTGGTTGCATATATATTGACAATGTTTATGTGTCTTGGTGGATTCTTTCTTTGAGTATTATGAAATGACCTTCTGGGTCTCTCTTTATGGCCGTTTTTTAAGTCTATTTTGTCTGATATGATTATTACCACACTGGCTTTATTTCCTGTCTGTTTGCTTGGAAAATTTGTTTCCAGCCCTTCACTTTCAGTCTGTGTAAGTATTTTGTCCTGAGGTGTGTCTCTTGTAGGCAGCATATGTGTGGGTCATGTTTTCTTATCCATTCAGGTATTCTACGTCTTTTGATTGGAGCATTTAATCCATTTATGTTTAAGGTTATTATTGATAGGTACTTATTCACTATCATTTTCGTACCTGTATTCCTCTCTCTTTCCCTTTCCCTTTCTTTCCTTAAAGCAGGCCCTTCATTATATCTTGCAGAGCTGGTTTGGTGGAGGTGTGTTTTTTTACACTGATTTTGTGTGGGATGCTCCTTATTTTGCATTCTATCTTGATTGAGAGCCTTGCTGGGTAAAGTAGCCTTGGTTGCTGGCCTGTGGTTCTCATTAGTGGGAATATTTCTTGCCATTCTCTTCTGGCTTGGAGCGTTTCTATTGAGAAGACAGCTGCTAGCCTTATCGGGGCTCCCTTGTATGTAACTTCCTGTTTCTCCCTTGTTGCCTCTAAGATTCTCTCTTTGTCTTGGAATTTTGCCATTTGAATTATGATGTGCCTTGAAGTGGGCTTCTTTAGGTTCTCCTTCATTGGGATTCCCTGTGTTTCCTGGATTTGTGTGACTTTTCCTCTCATCAAATTAGGGAAGTTTTCAATCATCACTTTTCTAAACAGGATTTCTATCTCTTGCTCTTTTTCTTCTCCTTCTTGTATCCCTATTATATGAATATTATTACATCTCATATTATCTTGCCTTTCTCTTAATCCCTCTTCATTATTTCTGAGCCTCTCTTTTTTCTTGCTCTTTTAGGCGTGTTTTTCTACTTTGTTCTCCAGCTCGCTGATCTGATCCTCTGCTTCATGGAGCCTGCTTTTGATCCCTTCTACTGTGTTCTTCAGTTCAGAAATTGTATTCTTCATTTACTCTTGGCCCTTATTGACAGTTTGTATTTCCTTTCTCATGTTGGTATAATTTTCAGTGAGTTCATTGTAATTTCCCTGTAGTTTTTGGTAATTTATTGTGAGCTCATTGAGCTCCCTGATAATCATTGCTTTGAACTCAATATCTGATAGTTGAGTTGCCTCTGTTTCATTTAGCATTCTTTCTGAGGCTCCCTCCTTTCCTTTCATTTGGGGATTATTTCTTTTTCTTTCCATTGTTTCTGAGACTGTTCTTGTTAGCCTCAGCCTCTTAAATTGATCTGTTCTGGTTCCCTGGGTTTATTGTGTGAACTTATGTGGTAGAATACCTGTGAGATTCAGTGGTGCCTTCTCCTTGATCTACCGAGCTCACTGGTCTTGGACTCCCATTTAAGTTGGCTCTGTGTTAGTTTTGGGGTTTTGATTGTTGTTGTGTATTTCTTTAGTGGGTCCTTCTCAGCAGCTGGTTAACTGAGGGTCCCTCTGTCCACCACCTCTTCTATTTTGTTGTACTGGTGAGGGCAGTTTGTGTTGATGCTGGTTCTTCTGCGTGTACAGGGTTTTGAGGATTCTCTCTTGCTGTTGTTCATTTTTTTATACTGGGTAGCTTTTCCATTATTTAGTTGTATTTCCAGATAGGTCCTGGATTGAGGTTTGTGTGGTTTCCACTCCCTCCTTCACCTTCTTCTGTTGTTATCCATTGGTGGTTCCTTTGTTGGTGCCGGTTTCCTCTTCCAGTGGGTATCCTGGTGTTCACAGCTTCCCCCTACTCTTTTTTTGATCAGTTGAAGGGGGAAGACAAAATGGTTTAAGACAACAGGAGAGTATTCCATGATAGTTATAGTAGCAGCTGGTAGAGAAGAGATAGGAGATCCTTTGGATATGTATAGTGTTAACCATGATCTTTCACCCAACTAGCCACTTTTTAGAAAGGATGGAAAGAAGATAAGACTCTTGTTCAGGAGGGAAGAATTGTGAGTTGGATCTAGAAAGCAGTGAGATTGTGGGAGATCAGATTCTGAGGTAAGGTGAGAGTAAAGGATAGAAAGTAAGTGTAGTGTCAGAGAATGTAGTTCACCACTACTGTAATAGAGTTCAGGAAACTGTGAAGTAGGCTAAGATCTGGGAGGGGTGTTGTGTAGTATTTACAATAGTATGGAACAGCTATTATTTACAATAATATTAGAGCAACAATCATATGACAGAATCTATGTGATCTGGATAACAAGAATAGGGGGTGTACGACCTTGAGTAGAGTGCTAATGGAACACAAGTGAAGTGAAGGACAGTAAATTAGCAATACACGATGAAAGAGAAAACAAGGGAAATGTGTCAAATGATACAATGTAACCACCAAAGCAAAGAAGACTACAAAGAAGAAAAAGAATACAGAAATACTGTTAAAATAAAAGATGTAAGAATAATGAAAATAATAATAATATAAATGTTACAGAACAGTCATATACACACACAGGGGCCTGGACTCCACAGGATGGTATACTAATACCATCCAGACCACCTACTGGGCTCGTGTGTCCGCCGCCAATTGGAAAGATATCTCTCAATGCCAGCGATTTGTGAAAAGGAGAGGAAATGTTTATTTAAGGCTATACAGACTTAAAGTAGTGACCTAATGTCTTTATTAAAATATGAAAGTCCTTTAAGATACCCACAGATGCACACAGCACTCCTGTCTCCCCCTGCCCTAATTCAGGGTACCGTAACTCAGGGAAAGAGTACACATTTGTGTTTCTAGGCTGCTGGCTTCATTGGCTGTGTCGCCATTGAGGCAGGATATCCAAGTAATCCAAAAACATGTGGCACCTTCTCACGGTCTACTGGCAAGAGTTCTTTGTACCCAATTTTCCAGGCAAAGTCTCTTCTTTCCTCCACCAGAGCTGCTAAGGTCTGCACTCTGGCAAAGCCTTGTGGTTCTGTCCTTGCCCAAAGCTGTGAAGGGTTCTGCTCTCTCACTAACACTTCGTGGTTCTCCCCCCAATGGCTGCCATGTCTGGGTTTAAATCCTGAGCCCATCTTCCTCTGTACCCCCATTTCTGACTCCTCTTACAATCAGTTACACCTGTGAGCATCCCTGTATTATCCCAAGTTTACTGGGCTGCCATCGTGAGTCTGGGCAAACGTGGACCAATATCCTGGATCCAATTTTCTTCCAGCTCCCACGCAGGTGCTGTAACTCGAGGTTACCTGCCCCCCTCTTACATCTTGAGGGGAAGTGACTTCCATCCCCCTGGCTCCAAGTATTGCCACAGCTATTTAACATATCCAAGTGATCCACCAAAGGCTATAGATATGTTAAATGACCATGCCATAGATTAGCTACAAGGCTGTGCCTGTACAAAACAGCCTTGCATGCCTTCCTCCATGTGTCCCTTCCCCCAACTCACACCTGTGTGGGAAGGGGTGAGGACATCTTATGTCTCTCTAATATTTCCTAGACATCTTGAGTTCTGGGCCCCATTCCAAATCCCTTTTGGGAGGCCCCCTCTTGGCTGCACCCTGTATCACAAACATGCAATAACTTGCAAGTTCTCTGTAATAGCAAAGTGAAATTTGTGTCCCTGTCTCAGCTGTTGAGATGCCCCCTTTTAGGTCCAACTCTGGTCTTTTCACAGTTCCAGGTTTTTTGTCTCACTTGTGGATATATTTTTTAAAAAGGCAGAAGAAGGAAGGAAGAAGAGATAAAATTGGAAAGAAAGGAAGAAGGAAAAAAACAAAAAAGAAGGAAAGAGAGGAACAAGGATTCAAAAGATTAAAAACAT
>PVKM010029290.1:0-17845 GCA_004027735.1 Carollia perspicillata | reverse complement strand
TTGGCTAATGTAACTATGATGTGCCTTGGTGTGTTCCTCCTTGGATCCAACTTCTTTGGGACTCTCTGAGCTTCCTGGACTTCCTGGAAGCCTATTTCCTTTGCCAGATTGGGGAAGTTCTCCTTTATTATTTGTTCAAATAAGTTTTCCACTTGTTGCTCTTCCTCTTCCCCTTCTGGTACTCCAATAATTCGGATGTCGGAACGTTTAAAGATGTCCTGGAGGTTCCTAAGCTTCTCCTCATTTTTTTGAATTCTTGTTTCTTCATTCTTTTCTGCTTGGTTGTTTGTTTCTTCCTTCTGGTCCACTCCATTGATTTGAGTCCCAGTTTTCTTTCTGTCACTACTGATTCTCTGTGCATTTTCCTTCATTTCACTTAGTGTGGCCTTCATTTGTTCATCTAATTTGCAACCAAAATCAACCAATTCTGTGAGCATCCTGATTAGCAGTGCTTTGAACTGTGCATCTGATAGGTTGGCTATCTCTTGGTTGCTTAAAAGTATTGGCTCTGGGGCTCTGAGGCTCTGAGCTTTTCTTCTGCTTGAGTCATTTTTGGTCAGGTGATGCTCATTACGTATGAGGGGCAGAGCCTTAGGTGTTCACCAGGGCGGGGCAACCTAGTCGCAAGGTTGTGATGCTGTCTGTGGGGGTGGGGTCAGGGAGGGAACAATGGCACCTGTTCTGCGCTCTCTCAGATTTTCATTCCCTCTGCTGCCTCCCACAAGCAAACTGGGGCCCCCGGATGCTGGTTCCCAGGTGAGTGGGCCTATGCACGCTCAGGGACTTTGCGGGTCTCCCCAACAACCTCTCCTGTGAGGCTGGGAGCCTCTCCTGGCACCTTTTCAATCAGCATTTTTAGGCTTTATTTCCCATCACTGGGGCCTTGGGCTGTGTGGTCAATCTCACTGCCTGCTCTTGCCTAGTTTATCTGCGTGTGAATATGTGTCCGCAGTCAGCCAACTGCCCTGCGTGCTCTGCATCGTCTGCTCCTCTCCTCCCCATGTCTGGGGTCTGCAAGCTCCATGCCACCTGCACTCCCCAGTGCTCCTGGGCTTGGCAGCCACTGCGTTTTCCTGCCACATTCCCTCTCCACCAGCTGCCAACTCCGCCCCTCTTACCAGTCTGGTTGGATGGTTGTCCCGGACCTCCGTAGTTCAATTTTCTGTGTTCTTGTTGTGTATTGTTTGTAAATATTTGTTGTCCTTGATCTTGGTTGTGAGAGGAGGTACAGTGTTTCCACCTACACCTCCATCTTGGCCTGAAGTCCTCTTTTCTTTTTAAAATTGTTTTATTGTTGTCCAAGTACAGTTGTCTTCATTTACCCCCCAACCACTCCCCTTACACCCAAGCCATCACCACTTCCATCCCCTAATCCCACCCACCCACCTTGGTTTTGTCCATGAGTCCTTTATAGGTGTTCCTGATAACCCTTCCCTCTTCTCCCTCCATTATCCCCTCTTACCTCCTCTCTGGTTACTGTCAGATAGTTCTTAATTTCAATATTTCTGATTATATTTTGCTTACTTGTTTGTTTTGTTTATTAGGTTCCACTTAAAGGTGAGATCATATGGTATTTGCCCCTCACCGCCTGACTTATTTCACTTAGCATAATGCTCTCCAAATTCCACAATGAAATACTACACAGAAGAAAGAAGGAGCTCCTACCCTTTGTGCCAGCATGGATGAAACTGGAAGTTTTTTTTTTTTTTTTCGTCCAAGGAACATAAACTCAGTTTGGTTAGCAGGACTGAGCTCACAAGACCCCTATTCCATTGGCAGGAGGACCAATCCATTCTTTCAACAGAAATATGACATGATCCCTGCTACCTTACTGACCTGCTATCACATTCTTTTTCTTTCCTGGTTTCATGGCTAGCTTCTTTAGAAGGTTGCATACATTTTTTATCTTCCCTTATCCTTTTCTCCTCACTCCCATCTGGCTTTCATCTCCTCACTTGACCGAACCTGTTCTTACTAAGGAAACAAATCTCCTTAAGGAATTATTTCAACTATCAAGGACATATTTTGGGCTACTTGACCTTTCCACTGCATTCAGCACTAACTAGGTAACCTCTTCTTGCTTCCTCAGGCACTTCCTAGCACTCTCATCCTATCTCTCCATCTGTCCATCTCATGCTCATGACTGCTGCCCTGGCTGTTCATTGACCTCTTGCCAACTGTCTCCTTAGTGCTGGTCCTCAGATCATCCCCAACTTTCATTTTTGCTTTTCATGCTTTTTTGAAACCCATCCCAACATCATTACTAGTGATGGTCTGATGGCCCCCAAGTCTGTGTTGGGGCCTGGAGCTGTCTTCTAATCTCTGCCTAGGAGGCCTGAGGGCACAGAGGGAATAAAACAGAGAATGGCTTCTTCTTCCATCCCTTCTCTTCTCGTGCTTCTTTTCAAAATAAATGGCCTCATCGTTGTCCACTTACTCAGGCCAGTGTCCTCTCCTTCTTCAAGCTCTGCATTCAATCCCTTCCTCACTTTTCTTACTGCCATACCATAGATCAGGCCTCACTCTCCCAGCTTAGTATCACTTGCACAGTTGATTTCATTACTACCGCAGGTTCCTTCTCTCCCTCTCCCTCTCATATATATATTTCTTACATTATTTGAAAGTAAGTCTTTAAATGCTCAACACTTAACCCTAAATGCTCTATAAGCCTTTTTCTAATCTAGGACACTCTCATGTAAAACAAAGGACTGAGATTGGTGCAAAGGCCTGGACTCAGAAGCTGACCCATCTCTGCCCTGGGTCAGCTGCCAAGCCCCTGCTCACTCACCTGTGAAATGGGCTCCATGTGTTTTCCCTAATCCACAGAGTGTCATAGAACTTTATTGTTAATTTCACTAATCTGTAAAGGCTGGTCACACTGGAGCTGCTCATTGCTAAATTTAAGCCTACCAACTTTCTTCTGCCTGGGAGATGGGAAGCAAAATATCACCTAGATTTTAATGTCTAGTACTAAAAAAGAAAGAGGGTGGCCTTGTTAGATTAAAGAATATGCACAGAAAATAAATCTTGTAAGAGGTTCTGTATGTGGTCATGAATGTTTGAAAATATCTTGAATGTTGCATTGAGTTGGTAGAAATAGAATGTAATGAAGCAGCAGCAATCAGTGGACTTCGACAGACACATTGCAGTCAACAGGAAGAACGTGTCTTGGTCAGCAAGACAGCAGGACATGCAGGGCTGATTAAGAGGAAGAGATTCTACAGATGTGATACTCTCAGCCTCCTGAGGGGAAGGCCTGGAGAGAGATGGTGAGATGCCAAATAAGAGACAGAGAGGGACTCTCTTAGGAAGAGCTTGACTGTGATCTGAAGTCACACTTAGCCTGCTGGCTGGGCTGCAGGTGACCCAGAGTGGTGCACTGGCTGCGCCTCAGCCACTGTGTGTATCAGTCAGCCATGTGAGTACACTGCCTTTGCTGCAGGGCAGGAACACTAACTGGACCCTGGTAGCTCTCATTTCCTCCTGGCCTCTCTGAGCTGGCTTCCTCGCTGGCTACAGGAGCAAGCAGTCTGCTGTCTGGACTTCTCTTTACCAACCCTCACAACACAGGTCTTTTCCTGAGAGGGCAGGATATAAAAGGATGACCCCAGGATCCAATTACATCACTCTCGTTACCATTCACCTTGACATATTTGAGGGTCACCACATCTACTCAAAAACTATTTTAAGAGCCATGTGGTGTTATCATAAAACTACGATTACAGAATGGGCTGCCTGGAATTTTTCCCAGTGTCTGACTGGGAGCTAACCTCAGAAGCATTTCAGAGGGCTGCCTCCCCAGGAGAACCTTATGGACTGCAAGTGGGAAACATGGCAAACAAGCAGGGAAATCTTTTAGGTTAGGTGCCTAAAGTTCCTTGACTATTAGGTGTTCTAAGTAATAATTCATTGTTTACCTAATCTTAGCACTAGATAAGCCTTCTTTTAGAAATTACTTCATTACATTGAGGCCCAGAGAGGGATATTAGCCTGCTAGAACTACTCAGCAGGCAGTGATGATTTTGATCCCAGTCTTGAATCCTCTGGCTGCAGTTCATCTCTCTTCTATTAGTTCACATGTCTGCTACTTGTCATGATTCTCCAAAAATGGAGTGTCAGGGCTTCGGGATTGGACATGATGTCAGTGTGACTGGAGGGGACAGTTGGCCATTCATCCCATTTTACCAAGGAGGATGAAGGGGAGAAGCTGTGACTTTCCTGGGGACACAAAGCATGTCAGGGAATAGTGTACTAACATTTTTTTGCAGAGGAAATTCTTTCCTTGAATGTGAGAAACAGCATGCAGGGGGCAGGGCAGGCACCAGAACTGGGGAGACATGGGGACCTGCTTATCTGCTTTGGACAGTTCTGAGCTAGTCTATCTCATATTGCCCACATCCCTAAGTCTAAATCTACCTGACCCTGACCATGATGGTCTAACCTTTAGAGTCCTCCCTCACTGGCAGTTCTGAGACTCACACTTAGCCTCCTAGGTATGGGTGTTGAGTGACAGCAGACAGATGTTCCTTTGCTGCAGGAAAAGCATGAAGCATTGGATCTACGGGGGATTTTGTATCATGTTATGGCTGTCATAGATGGAAGTCACCTGACTCAAGGGATAGGAGGCCCTGCAGCAATTCCTTTAGGAGACTGGCCTAAATGAGAATAGATGCCCATCTCACTCAGGGGAGGGCTGAGAACTTGTGACCTAATGCTTCACTGCAGATAGCAGGCTGCTTTGGAAAACTCCCAGAACCTAGAAGCTATGGCATGGGAATCCCTGAATCATCAAGGTTCTTGTCCTGGCTTCCCACCTGGGTCTCTCCAAAGTTCCTCAGGTGGGAGTTGGTGAGCATGTGGAAGTTGCAGCTCATCCTTGGGCTGGCTAACCCCCCTACAGTATTGGCCAGAGTCTATCATGGGCACCAGTCTCTCTGCCTGCCTCTCACCCTTTATTCCTGTAAGGGAACAAAATTTGTTGCCTTTGAGGACTTTTGTGTGTATATGTGAGGTGGAGACAGGATAGTCACATAACTCTGAATCTTAGTTATAGCCTCACACAGACTTGGGTTCAAATCCTTGCTGCTGGATTTGGGCAAGTAAAAGACCTCACCCTTGGTTCCCCCATGTGCAAATTGTGATAATTATCATACATACTATGTGGGACTGAGATGGGGACTAAAAGGTAAGATGAATAGGAAGCCTATGGCACTGTGCCTGCTACAGGACACAGAGTTTGGTGACTGCAGTGACCTCCACTACAGGCTTTAGACACTCATGGACAATCACATGGAGAAGGGCAAGGGTCTTTAGACTCCAGTAGGCCTGGAATTGTATCTCAACCAACATGTGTTAGACGTGTCATTGGGAAAGTCACTTTCCCTCTCTGCCTTAACTTTCCAACATAGTACTAAGATTTAATAGTTGTCTGATAGCTCCCTATCATAGGCATTCTGCTACTTAGGAGAAATTTGAGGGTAGATATAAATACATACTTTAAAATGCCACCTTTATTCTTAATTTTTTCAAACTGGGTGTTAATATTAATATTAGGTAAGTTTGGCTAAAATCAAAATAATAAATTAACCGCATTTGCCAAATGTGTTTGGAGATACTCATTCAAGCTCATCAATGAAGTTTTCTAATTTTAGATTCATTATGAATATGTTTAGATTTATGTATTTATTTGTTCATTTATTTTTGATTCCTGAGATATGAAATAAAACAGGAGTTTAAGTTTTGAATGTCAGTGAGTAAAAGTATCATAATGAAGACCTGACATAGAGTCATAATAATCATCTCTCAATATACAGTATGTGTGTATCAAATTATCACATATAATATACTTATACACTGTTATGTGTATATTATATCTCCATAAATCTGGAAAAATCAAGTTTGAATTTTATGCTAAGGTGGAGTGGATACAGGTAAAGGATTTTACATCAGAAGTCACATGAGCTGTGTTATGTTTTTGAAGTGTTTATGTATCACTGTGGTTGCTGGATGGCGAAGAGATGGAGTCAAGAGACCAGACGAAGTATTGAAATAGCCCAGCAGGAGGTGGTGGTGACTTGAAGCAGGGTGGTCACAATCGAGGAGAGCAGGGAGAGCCCTGGAATTTGTTGTGATGCTTGGGCATGCTATACCAAGGGGAAAGAATTAACACATGCTCCATCCCACATTAAGGGGTGGAGGAGTTGAGTGGTTGGATAAGACTTAGAGATAATCATCAGAGAAGGGTGAGCCAATAGTTTTATTTCCATCCTGCTAAATTTAAGATACTTGTTGGAAATACTAGTAGAAAGGTAAGGAAGACAGTTGAATAGGGGAGTGTGCAGGTTGGAAAAGAGACTTGATTGGAGAGTACTATAAGAACCATTACCATTAGGGTGAAAGTGCAGGTAAAGCTCAGAGAAGAAAGACCAGAAAAGTTCTAAGGTACTAACATTTATACATTGCATATGACAGAGGGATCAGCCAATGAGCCTGAAAAGGAGAGCTAACTGAGAAAGCAGAGGAGCAAGAAGAGTGTGGTATACAGGAACAAGAAGAGACACTAGTACTGAGAGGGATGTTGAGAGGTCAACATGAGGAGGACGAAGATGCTATCTTGGTATTTAACTCTAGGCTGCTCATAGGTAACCTTGACAACAGTGATTTCAATAAAGTAATCACATTTATGCTCACTTGGGGTGGGTTGAAGAGTCCAGAGTGAGTAAGAAAAAGTAGAGAGCTAGTGTAGGTGATTTTCTGAAATTTTTTTTTGCTAATAAGGGGAGTCAATAAACAGGGCAGTAGCTGGAGAGTAGGAGGAAGGTCAAAAGTATTTTAGCTGGTTTTAAGATGAGACTCTAGAGCATTTGTGAGTTGTTGGATGACCCAGTAGAGGAGGAGGTACTGATGCTCTTGTACAGAAAAAGGATAGAGAAGAAATTAAAACTTTCAGGAGGTGAGTGGAGATGAAACTGAGAACATAAGAGGAGGAAATGACTCTTCATGTGAGCCAGGACACTTCTTCACTTTCGAGGGGCTATTATGAAATACTCATGAATGTCCTTTTCTGGTCCAAGAGCTATATACTTATTCTAGTTATAAGTGTAAACTAGAAAAATTTTTGAAAGGAAATTTAAGTTAGTCTTCTGCTCTCCTGTCCCAACATTATTCAAAGACCTTTTAAAGTAAGGTGGGAAAGAGAGTTTGGAGTAGACAGAAACAGGACATATTGGAATGTCTCATCTTAAGCATCACTTGAGAAAGTCTGGGATCAGGAAGGAGAGAGGACTTGTACTATATTTGCTTCAGTATAGCTCAGGACTAAGCTAGTAAAGTCATCTGCACTGTTCTGGGGGCAACAGAGAATTGTAGGTATGGCATAACTAGATTTAAAGGGGCCAGTATTAGTTTTCTTTCATTCTTTTCTTTTTTGGGTGTAGTGGAAATTTTATTTTATTCTTTTATTGTTGTTCATTACAGTTGTCCCCATTGTGCCTTCATTACACTGCTCCACCCTACCCATCCTTGTTGTCTTTGTCCATAGGCCCTTTATAACATGTTCCTTGACTTGACCTTTCCCCTATCTTCTCCATTATCCCCATCCCCCTTCCCCTCTCATCACTGTCAGTTTATTCTTTATTTCCATCTCTGGTTCTATTTTGTTTGCTCATTTGTTTTGTTGATTAGGTTCCACTTACAGGTGAGATCATATGGTACTTTATTTGTCCTTCACCACCTGGCTTACTTCACTTAGCATAATGATCTCCAGTTTGATCCATGCTATTGGGAAGGGTAGAGTTCCTTCTTTCTTTTTGCTGTGTAGTATTCTATTTTGTAAAGGTACCACAGTTTTTTGATCCACCCATTTACTGATAAGCACTTAGGTGGTTTCCAGAACTTGGCTATTATAAATGGCGCTGCTATGAACATTGGGGTAAATAGGATCTTTTGAATTGATGTTTCAGGATTCTTAGAGTATAATCCCAGCAGTGGAATTGCCAGGTCAAAGGCAGTTCCATTTTTAGTTTTTTGAGGAAATTCCATTCTGTTTTCCACAGTGGCTGCACCAGTCTGCATTCCCACCAACAGTGTACTAAGGTTCCCTTTTCTTCACAACCTCATCAGCACTGTTTGTTTGTTGATTTGTTTATGGTTGGTGTGAAGTTGTATCTCATTGTGGTTTCAACTTGCATCTCCCTGATGACTAGTGATGCTGAGCATCCTTTCATATGTCTCTGGGCCCTCTGTATGTCCTCCTTGGAGAAGTGTCCCTTCAGGTCCTTTCCCCATTTCTCAATTGTATTGTTTATATTCCTGGAGTAGAGTCATGTGAGTTCTTTATGTATTTTGGAAATCAAACCCTTGTCTGAGGTATCACTTGCCAATATATTTTCGCATATGGTTGGTTCTCTTTTCTTTTTGCTGATATTTTCTTTAGTATTGCAGAAGCTTTTTATTTTGATGAAGTCCCATTTTTTATTCTTTCCTTTATGTCCCTTGCTGCATGGGATATCTGAAATTTTCTTGTGTATGTTCTCCTCTAGGACTTTTATGGTGTTGCAACTTATACTTAAGTCTTTTGTGCATCTTCAGCTTATTTTGTGTATGGTTAAGTTGGTGGTTGAATTTTATTTTTTTGCATGTAGCTGTCCAGATCTCTCAACACCATTTGTTGAAGAGACTATTTTTACTCCATTTTATGATTCTGTCCCCTTTGTCAAATATTAATTGACCATAGAGACTTGGGTTTATTTCTGGGATCTCTATTCTGTTCCGTTGATCTATGTGTTTATTATTAAGCTAGTACCAGACTGTTTTGATTACAGTGGCCTTGTTTGATAGTTTGATTATAGTTTGATATCAGGTATCGTGATCCCTGCTACTTTGTTCTTCTATCTAAAAATTGCTACAGCTATTCAGGGTAATTTATGGTTCCATATAAATTTTTGAAGTGTTTGTTCCATATCTGTGAAATATGTCATTAGTACTTTAATAGGGATTGTATTGAATCTATAAATTACTTTGGATAGTATGGATATTTTGATGATGTTAATTCTTCCAGTCTGTGAATATGGTGGTATATGCTTCCATTTATTTGTGTCTTCGTTCATTTCTATCTTCAGTGTTGTGTAGTTTTCTGAGTACAGGTCTTTTACCTCCTTGATTAGGTTTCTTCCTAGGTACTTTATTTTTCTTGTTGCTATAGTAAATGGGATTTTTTTCCTAATTTCTGTTTCTGATATTTCATTGTTGGTATACAAAAATGCCTTTGATTTCTAAATATTGCCTTTGTGTCCTGCTGTTTTGCCAAATTTACTTATAAGGTCAAATAGTTTTTTGGTGGAGTCTATAAAGTTTTCTATATACATTATCATGTCATCTGCAGGCAATGACAGTTTTGCTTCTTTCTTTCCAATACAGATGCCTTATATTTCTTTTTCTTGTTTGATCACTGTGACTGGGACTTCCAATAGTATGTTGAATAGAAGTGGTGAAAGCAGACATCCCTGTCTTGTTCCTGATCTTAGTAGGACAGCTTACAGTTTTTGCCTGTTGAGTATGATGTTGACTATATGTTTCTCATATATGGCCTTTATTATGTTGAGATATGCTTCTTCTACTCCCACACTACTGAGTGTTTTTATCATAAATGGGTGCTGTACCCTTTTCAAATGCTTTTTCCACACCTATTGATATGATCATGTGATTTTTGTCTTTGCTTTTGTTTATGTGATGTATTACATTTATTGATTTGTGAATATTGTACCATCCTTGCATCCCTGGGATGAATCACAGTTGATCATGGTTTATGATCTTTTTAATGTATTTCTAGATGTGGTTTACCAATATTTTGTTGGGGATTTTAGCATCTATGTTCATCATCAATATTGGCCTGAAGCTTTGTTTCTTTGTTATGTCTTTATCTGGTTTTGGGATCAGGATGATGTTGGCTTCATTAAAGGAGTTTGGGTGTCCTCCATCATTTTGGATTTTTTGAAATAATTTGAGAAAGATAGGGGTTAGCTCTTCCTTAAATGCTTTGTAGAATTCTCCTGTGAAACCATGCAATCCAGTGCTTTTGTGTGCCAGGAGTTTTTTTGATTACTGCTTTAATTTCACTAGCTGTTATTGGTCTGTTCAGGCTTTCTGTTTATTCTTGATTAAGTTTTGGAAGATGATATTTTTCTAGAAATTTGTCCATTTCACCCAAATATTCACATTTTTTGGCATATAGTCATTCATAATAATTTCTTACAATTCTTTGTATTTCTGTGGTATCAGTTGTAATTTCTCCTCTTTCATTTATGATTTTATTTCTCTAGGTCCCTCTCTTTTTTTCTTGATGAGTCTGCTTGAAAGCTTGTCAATTTAGTTTATCTTTCCAAAGAACCAGCTCCTGGATTTAACGATCCTTTAAAGTCTTCTTTTGGTCTCTGTGTAATTTAATTCTTTTATGATCTTGATTATTTTCTTCCTTCTACTTGCTCTGGGCTTTGTTTGTTGTTGTTCCTCCAGTTCTTGTAGATGTAGGGTTAGGTCGTTCATTTGAAATGTTTCTACCTTTTTTGGTAGGCCCTTATTGCTAGGAACTTCCCTCTCAGGATTGCTTTCGCTGTGTCCCATAGCTTTTGGACTGTTATGAATTCATTTTAATTGTTTCCAGAAACTTTTTGAGTTGTTCCTTGGTATTGTTATTGATCCATTCATTGTTTAATAGCATGCTATTCAGTTTCCATGAGTTTGGATGTTTTTTAGTTTTTTTTCCTTGAGATTACATTCTAGCTTCGAGCCCTTTGTGGTCAGAGAAAATGCATGCTATGATTTCAATTCTCTTGAATTTGTTGAGGCTTTTTTCATGTCCTATAATGTGGTCTATCTTTGAATATGTTTCATGTGAATTTGAAAAGAATGTGTGTTTTACTTCTTTGGAATGAGAAGTTCTATTTATATCATTTAAGTCCATTTGGTCTAATGCATCATTCAGTTCCACAATATCCTTGTTGATGCTATTGCTCTTTTGTTTGGAAGATCTGCCCATTGTTGACAGTGGGGCATTCAAATCCCCTAATGTAAATGTGTTACTGTCAATATCTTTCTTGAAGTCCTCAAAGGTTTTGCTTATATATTTGGGTGCTCCTATGTTCTGTGCGTGTATGTTTACAATAGTTATGTCTTCTTGATGGATTCTTCTGTTGAGTATTTTGAAGTGCTCTTCTGTGTCTATTTTTATAGTCTTTGTTTTGAAGTCTATTTTGTCTGAAATAAGTATGGTTACCCTATCTTTTTATATCCTGTCCATTTGCTTGGAATATTTTTTCCCAACCCTTCATTTTCAGTCTGTGTAGGTATTTTTTTTCTGAGGTGGGTCTATTGTAGGCAGCACATGTCATGTTTTCTTATCAATTCAGCTACTGTATATCTTTTTATTAGAATATTTAATCCATTTATATTTAAGTTTATTATTGATAGGTACTTATTCGTTGCCAGTTTACTCCCTTTGTACCTGTGTTCCCCCTCACTCTTTTTCTTCATCTTCTTAAAGCAGTCCCTTTAGCATATCTTAAAATACTGGTTAGTTCCCTTTTTTAATATATCACTTAGGTTCTCAAGGCTCATGAAAGCATCTCATGTTGTTTTTCAGTGGTTCCCTAAGTGTAACATGGAAGTTTAATAGGAACACTGAAACACTGTTGTGGGTCTATACAGAATCTAATGGCTAAGATAAGAGAATACATATAGAACAATGTAGCTAGGACAGTGTCCACTAGAGACTGACTGGAGATATGGCTGCATGTCAGCAGTCTCCATCCCGAGGGAGCTTCATGGGCAATACATTAATACTGCAGACCAGGCAAGCCATCACTGAAAGGGACATCACACACAGGCCATGTCATGGACCTAGTGAGATGAGTACTATTGAATGAAGGAGACCACCTCAGAGATTGACACCTGTAAGAGGGCACCTTCTCCTTTTACTCCTGTGACTTGTAGAACCCACAGTTCTGCATCAAGCCCTAAAACAACGAGAAACCATAAAAGGGGTGGGGAATCCTGAAAAAAAAATATCTTGAGATGACTAAATTTTTACTTCATGATGAGAAGTTGAATGTATCCTGAGTTTATAGAAAAACAAATAGAGTAAAGTTGTAAAAGATAGAATGGGAATAGGGAGTCAAAATTAAATTGAGTTGTAGAAAGTAAGTTTTATTTTTGCACACCTGTGCTAGATATCTTTCTTTATTCCCCAACCCCAGCTACACTGTCCATTCTCTTCACCCCACTTCTTCCCAGGGAGGCTGATCTTCAGGGACCTGACTGATGATATTCAGTTGTACTTGGCCAATGGGGAACTCTGGAAGATCAGAGGAATTAGAGGGAAGATAGCGAGGATGGAGTGTTTATTTTCAGTAGCCTTCATCTTTGTGTGTTCACTGAGGGTCACAACTCCTCTCTGAAACTGACCCTGTCTATATGACTGTCTCCTTCTGGATTCTTGTCACTACTTCCTTCTCCCCTCCCTTCAAACTTAGGTTGGTAACAGCTTTGAAATACCGGGATCCATATTCTATATTAGCCAATTGGTCACTGAGTGAGATGTTTTAAAATCTCCCACTATGACTGTGGGTTTGCCTATTTCCATTTTAGTTCTGTCAATTATTATTGTATATATTTTGAGGCTATGTTGTTAGATGTAAAATTTTAGGATTACTATATTTTCCTGGTGAAACTTTTTTTTTATTATGAAATGTTTCTCTGTTTCTAATACTTCTTGTCCCAAAGTCTGATATTAATACACTACCTCAGCTTTCTTTTGGTTTGTGTTTGCATGACATATTTTCCATCCTTTTACTTTTAACTGTTCTGTGCCATACAAAGTATGTGTTTTGTAAGCAATGTAGTCTTTTTTTCCAGTCTGATAATCTGTCATTTAATAGAAATATTTTTATATTTCCACTGATTGCATTAGCCAATATTTAGGTTTATAACTATCCTTTTCCACTCTTTTCTACTTGTCCTGCTTGTCCCATGCTTCTTGTTCCTCCTCTTTTTATCTTCTTTTTTATTAACTATTTTTAAATTATTTCTTTCTTTCCTCTTTATTAGAAAGTCTCTTATATACTATTTTACTTATTTTGATTGTTACCCTAGAGACTTTAATATGCATCATTGACACCTTTTCCACTTCCTGCACATTGTAAGGATGTTACTTCTTAATTTGTATTTACTCCTTCTGCCTTATGTGTTTTACTGCATGCATTTCAATTGTACACCTATTAAAATCCCACAAAGCATTATTATTATTGTTTTACAGAGTCAAGAGTCATCTATATTTACTTATATTTTCTTTTTCTGTTGTTGTTGTTGTTGTTGTTCTTCTTCTTCTTCTTCTTCTTTTTTTCCCATCTCTCTGCTTCTATCTGGAATCATTTTCCTGTCAAAAGAAGACATGTCAGTATTTCTTTAAGTGTTCAGTCTGCTGGTGGTCAATTCTCTGTTTCTGTTTGGCTGAAAATATCATTATTTTGCTTTTATTTTTGAAAGACTGTTTTGTTAGCTATAGGATTCTATGTCTGTATTTGATTTTCCTTCAGACTTTGAGGTTAGAATTGCATTGCCATTTGGCTCCCATCATTTCAATTGAGGAGTCAGTATTAGTCTTATTGTTGTTGTAGCCCCTAATGTAATAAGTCTTTATTTCCCCCTTAGGCTTTCTTCATATGTTTTCTGTTTGTATTTTATTTACTGTTGTTTTACTTTGATGTGTGTAGGTGTAGGCTTATTGATATTTATCCTGTTCATATTAACCACTTCCCCTTGAGTTCATCCTTATTTTTCTACTTTAGAGATCAGAAAATAGAGCCAGAGTAAGGATAAAGGATGGTTGATGACAACTTAGGCTTCTGGATCATTTGGATTAGTATTCATCAACTGGCAACATTAAACCTTTCTCCACACCATTTAGTGAGCTTTAATTTCACTATTTTCCCTATTACTCCAGAAGTTTTTAGTAGATAATGTAAACAGTTTATCAGGAATACAATAGTTTGGGTTGAAAAACATTTTTCTAGACTGTCGTTGTGCTCAGGATGGTGTGATGATATTAGATATAGTATCCCTAGCCTTTTTTAGAGATGGATTAGAATAGTGGTTAAGGTCTGGCTTCTAGATCAGATCACCTGGGTTTACATCCCAGTTCTGCTGCCCTTTCACCCACTAACTGTGTGACCCTGGGGAGATAAAATCTCTATCCCTCAGATACTTTCCTATAAATAGAGAGCTATAACAGTGCCAGCTCACAGTGGCAGTACTTCATAGTGTCTTTTTCCCTTGAAGTAGGAAATCAGTTAATATAAAAATAATCATTTATTATGTGCAACACTCTGTCCCTACATTCAGGGTACACACTGTCACTGGAGCTAATGAATAAGTATAATGATAGACAATTCAAGGAGTCTAAAGTGGTAAAGGCCAGAAGTGGAGCATTCCTAGGTTCTCTGTGACCTGAGTCCAAAGGCATGGTCTGCATCCTCCAGAACAAATATGCATGCAGCATATGCGGAAAACCAGGCCCCTGCCAGATCTTCAGGTAGGTTGGTGATGTACTTCCAAGGAAAGAGAATTTTGTTGTTTAAATGACATCATGGAACCAGAGGTGTGAGCTACTCACTGTTTCAGCAGTAATAGAGTCTCATTTCTACATTCACCGGACACGACAACTCTCATTTTTCCCTCTAGCAATTAATGAAGGAGATATCTAGAGCTATTTCCAGGAACATGAAGAGCCACTCAAAGTGACCAAATTTTCCAAGTTGCACTTGGAAATATAAATAGAAATAATGCTTTGTTCCAAGGCAGCTGCCTTTCATGAAACACCCAGGAAACAGATGTTATCTTCAATCTAACCCTTTTGCTGATTTTTCAAACAATGTTTTTCCTTTGAAGCATTATGGTACTGCAAAAGGCACAAGTTTTGAAGACAGACATGCCCAGATTTGGATTTCATTTCCTTTTTTTTTTTGTTTATGTGGACAAATCTCCCAGCCCTGTCTAGCCCACTCTTGAGATCTTCCATCTCTGTCTCCCAGAACTACTGGAAAGAATCCATCAGGGCTATCTGGAGAAGAGATGCTCACTGTCCCTCAGACTCTTGGCACAGTGGCTCTTCCCCAATCCCACCTAATGGGAAAGTCTCACAAGGGTTCAGATTTCAATTTCCCAGGGATTTGCATCTTCTTAACCATTGTGCCTGGAGGCCCTGACCTCCTTGGGGTTGGAGCCTCTCCATACATAACCCTGAAAGAAAGTTGAGACTTAGCTCTTGAGAACCCAGTCACACACATGCTGTTGAAAAGGGGCTGGGAGGACTCACAGAGAACACTGCACAAAGCAGTAAAATCTGACCCAAGCTGCAAGCCCTTTAAATAGAGAAATGTACATATGTATTTTTCTTTTGTATAATTTTGTATATTCTGAAAAAATATGATTGAATAAAATTATTTAAGCAGAGCTTGTAATAAGTCCATCCTTGAGCTGTTATCAATTTCCTTCCCAATGGAGAAAGTTTATTCTCAGGAAGGGTGAGTGGGGCTGAGCCCAACATCTGCTCTTGGTATTAAGAATTTAGCTCAGGTCTCTAGGTTTCTTGCTCAGACACCTTCTTGCCTAGTCTGAGAAGACCGACTATAAACCTACCAGCCATCTCCTGTCTTTGAAATGGAAGCAGTTTCTGTGCACCTGGCTCCAAGTCCATTGGGTAAAATGATAGCTGAGACAATTATATGGAAAATTCAGTTAGTACCCACCATCCTTCCTATTAGAAAATAGGTTCACAGCACTTGCTTCTTCACACACTCTCTGTGGAGGAAGGCAAAGCAAGTGCACTCTGAAAACTACTGCCACAGACCCCGTGCTGCAGGTAAATGGCTTCAGGCCCTGTAGAGTGTACAAGGCAACAGAGGAATTGCTGTGGGAGTTATGTTGCCCAGCATTGCTGTTATCAGTATTCTTCATTGCCGATGACCTGGACTGTGTTCAGGCCTAGTTGATTGGAGTAGACCTCCCTCCATAAGAATTGTGTGGAGGATGGGAGAAGGTACCCTGTCAGGGAGCTCCATCCCACAGAGCCCTCCTGGCCACTGAGGATGAGAATAAATCTGCCAAGACAAGATCTGCTTGGGGAGAAAGGCTGACAAATCTCTCAGAGGAGAAGGACGTCAAGTCTCTTTCTCAATGGAAATTTATTGGGTTTAGTTTGCATAGGAATACAGGGTGTATACAGAAAGCTCATCAATTATTGTCAGGCAGTAATGATCAAACAATAGATAACATTCAAAGAACTATGAGGGTTTATTCTGAGTCAGGGTCAGATAGCCAAAGGGCCATAAAACTTCGGGAAACAAACTCATTTTATGCTTGGACCCTTAACGTTAAATTTAAGAAGACATTCTTAGCAAAGCACATTTCACAGGATTTTATGCATTCTTTCTTAGGCCTGATTGCCCCTGGGAACTGCCCATTCCAGCACAGGGCCACACCCATTTCCAGCATTGTTTTTGGTTTAAGTTATATCGGTGAAGTAAGGCAGCCAAGAGATTAGGAGACTCCTTACAGATAGAATGAGGACTCAGGCTATAACAAAGCTGAGGGTGAAGGCCCATTACTCCTTTCCTATAGTCCTCTAAGTCCTTCCTGGATGGTCCCTTCACAACAGTGCCAGTCTTAGGTTGTTTCTCCCTTGAGGAATCTTACCCATCATTGGCTAACCAGTCATCTGCTTGGGCTAAGCAGAGGATTATGAGAGAGGGGAGAAGCTTTTGTCTCCTTATCAGCTTATGGTCCCAAGGTCTTTTACTCAGCCTTAGCCATGGGGAGTTACAGCTTCTGAAACTAGGCAGATGGTCCCCAACAGTACCCCAGTCTGGCTCAGGACCTGCTTGTACAGAACTTGCTGGGGTGCCTGAATGTATACTGGGGCCCTGCTCTTTGCCTTGTTCTGACACGAGGAGCAAATATAGGTGAGATGGAGGCCTGACTTTGGCTCTCCTGAGGGAGAAGAGGAAAAGCCATTGAGGAACTTGATTCCCATGAAGCTGGGAGTGGGGTAGGGGTTGGGCATGGAGAGCCAGCTGCAAGCTTCCTGTGTTTCTGTGACTGAAGGCCTGGTTGGGGCCATGGTAGGAGAAGGTGTCAGGGAGGATATGGAGTAACTGGGCCCAGGGTCTTTGTCACCAATATTTAGTTGTCTGTGTCTGGAGAGAAGGCTTTTCCTTCTCCAAGGCTGAGCCAGCCCTGGTGCTGGGTGTCTGTATTCCCTTTTTTCTGGTCAATGAGAGCCAGGTCAGAGGGCTGCAGGTGGGCCACCAGGACCTAAAGCTGCCCAGCCTTAAAAGGTGAAAGCACAAGAATAGTCATACCAGGCACAGCTGGATTTGGGCCAGGAGGAACCGGGAGGACAGAAGCATAGGTATGCTCTTCTTCTGAGTTACCTGGAAACTCAGTGAGGACTGAGGTCAGGGAGTATCAGTGTGAGGCATTCCTGCCATGTGCCAGACACTGTACCAGGTCAAAGAGTGAACATCAGTGTGCGGAAATAACAGTTCCAATCACCTTAGTGTGTCAGTTCACATAATGTCAAGCAGATCTTACAGGGATCACCATCTTGCTCTTATAGATGAAAAAACTGAGGCCTGGGTGGGTGATGTCACCTGCCTTAGGTGACACTGTATGAGTGAAGATGCGCAGACTGGGACCCAGGCAGCTGAACTCCAAGGCAGAGCTTCTGAATATACACAATGCAGCTTCCCTTCTTGGGCTGACAGCCCTGTAGGACAGCCTTGGCTCCTGCTAT
>PVKM010029289.1:0-17854 GCA_004027735.1 Carollia perspicillata | reverse complement strand
GACTTCCGTATTTCAATTTTCTGTGTTCTGGTTGTGTTATTGTTTATAAATATTTGTTGTCCTTAATCTTGGTTGTGAGAGGAGGTACAGTGTTTCCACCTACGCCTCCATCTTGGCCGGAAGTCTCCACTTTGTAAGCTATACAAACGTCAAACCACTATGTTGTACACCCAAAACTAATGTAATAGTTGTATGTCAACTACACTTTGATTAAAAAGAGATTTACATTCCAGAAGGAAAAAAAGAAAATAGAATTCATGAAACTTAGTTATTTTGATGTGACCCATTTAATATCCAGTATAAAAAGAACTCCTTCAATGACAAAAATACAAGTGACCCAATTAAAAATGAACAAAGAACTTGGGTAGATATCTGTCCACAGAAGTTATACAAATGGCTAATACGCATGAAAAGATGCCCCAAACCTTTAGCCATGAGGAAAATGCAAATCAAAACCATGATGACAAACCATTTCATTACTACAATGGCTAAAATCAAAGAAAAACATGGAAAAGAATAGGTGTTGGGAGTGTAAAATGGGACAGTGCTGGGAAAACAGTTCTCTGAAGAGCTAACAGAGTTACCTCATGGCCCAGCACTACAGCTCCTGGCAACACACCCAGAGTAATCTAAGGGGGGATCAGAACAGACGTTTGGACGAGAATGTTCGCTGCAGCATGATACACGATGGCCAAACGATGGAAGCAACTCAAATGTCTGTCCATCAAAAGAAAATTGGGCAAATAAAATATGGCATATACATATAATTCAAATGTTATTCAGCCATGAATTTGAGTGAAGTTCTGATATATCAAAACATGGATGAACCTTGAAAATATGAGTAAAATAAGCCAGACATAAAAGACTAAATAGTGTATGATTCTACTGATATGAAATGCCTAGAATAGGCAAACTCATGCAGAAAGAAAGCAGAGTCAAGGTTATCAGAGGCTGGGGGAGGGAAGAATGGGAAGTTGTTGTTTGATGATGGCAGGGTTTCTATTTGGGGTGCTGACAACTTTGGAAATGGTTTGTGGTAATGGGTGCACAACATTATGAAGGTAGAAATGGCACCGTATTGTATAATTGCAAGGGTTTAAATGGCAAATTTATTGTTACGTGTATTTACCACAATTCAAATACATGTATATTATTATATATATGTATGTGTAAAATGATGCCATCTACAAAGAGTGACAGTTTCTTTCTTTCCAATTTGAGTGTTTTTTTTTTTTAAGATTTTACTTATTTGTCTTTAGAGAGGAAGGGAAGGAGAGAGGGAGAGAAATATCAATGCATGGCTGCCTCTTGTGTGTCCCTCGCTGGGAACTGGCCTGCAACCTGGGCATGTGCCCTGACTGGGAATCGAACTGCAATCCTTTGGTTTGCAGGCCCGTGCTCAATCCACTGAGCTATACCAGCCAGGGCTGGGTGCATTTTCTTTTTTCTCAGCTAATTGCTCTGGCCAGCATTGCTATTATTTTGTTGGAAAAAACTGAGCCACCACTGGGCATAATGCTAGCTGTGGGCTTGTCATACATGACTTCTATTATGTTGAGGTGTGTTCCCTTTATACCCATTTTTGATATTCAATTTTGTGAAATGTTTTTTCTGTATTCTCTTATCATATGCTTCTTTTCTTTCATTTTGCTAATTTAGTGCATCACATTGACTGATCTATGGGAGTTGAACTATACTCTCCTGGAATAAATCCCCTTGGTCATGGCTACAATCATTTTAATGTTTTGCTAAATTAGGCTTGCTAATGTTTTATTGAGGGCTTTTGCATCTATGTTCAATGAGAGTGTTGGCCTAATATTCTTTTTGTGTCGTTTCCTTGTCTGGTTTTGGTATCGGTGACTCTGGCTTCACGAAATGAGTTTGGAAGTTTTTCCTCCCTTCTAATTGGTTAGAATTTAAGAAAGATTGATACTAATTCTTCCTCAGACATTGGGTAGCACTCACCGGCAGAGACATCTGGCCTGGACTTTCCACTTGTTGAGAGGTAATCTTACTGGTTATCGGTCTGTTCAGATTTTTTATTCCATCATGATTCTGTCGTGGCAAGTTGTATGTTTCTGGAAATTTACTCATTTTTTCTGCATTGCCCAAATTGTTGGCATATAGCTCTTCATCGTAGTCCATTATGGTCCTTTGTATTTCTGTGGTATCAGATGTAACACCAGTCTTATTTTTTCAAAGAACCAGCCCTTAGTTTCAGGGGTCTCTATTGCCTTTGTAGTCTCTATTTCTCTTATTTCTGCTCTAATCTTTGTTATTTCCTTCCTTCTATGGACTTTGGGCTTCGTTTTCTCTGTTTCTAGTTCCTTGAGGTATAAAGTTAGATTGTTTATTTGAGACTTATCTTGTGTATTGAGGTTACCAGTTGTTTCTACAAACTTCCCTCTTAGAACTGCTTTTGCTGCAGTACACAAATACATTGGCATAAAGATGAATATGTTAATATTACAGAGCAAAACATTTTCCTCCACCTAAAAGTTCATTTCTTCTTCTGATTTTAAAAGAAATTAAAGTATTCTTGTGAGTCTCACTAAAAAACAGAGACAAGCCTTGAAAATTCCCTGAGCAGACAAAACCAGCTTAGTCACACGAGCAAAGCTTAACTTAGCTAATTTTGCAAGGCCAACTTGACCTGGGTCATGGCTTGCTTATGCCTCTGAAAATCATCGGCAAAACTTAAACTATTTCCAAGGTTGCCATGAGGTAAGCACTTACCAATTCCCTCTCAGTTAGGAAAATTATAACCCAGAGCCAGTCACCGCTTTAATGATAAGCAGTCCCCGCTTTCTCACTAGATAAGCTACTTTATAACAACAAACCCCAGAGCCTCACTCCATGTCTCGGTTTGAGGGCTCTGGTTTGCAAACTGTCTTTTTTGGTGTGGGCCTCAAGCTTTTGCTAATTACGACTTTGATGACTCGTGGGGTTTACTTCTGTTATTTCCGAACGTTTGACCGTCCCTAAAAATCCTGTGGACTCTCGGCATTGGCCTTCTGTGCTCAGTGGATTGCGTGGACCCTGGCCCTTCCTCCTCCGTGTCTCTGCTTCCCAGCATGAGCTCAACCAACGTGCGGTAAACTTTTGACAACTGAGGTTGATATTCTAGACCAGCCTACTCCCAAAAGGCCTTTGAGAACAAGTGTGAGAGTAGTTTCAGAAGCAGTTTCTAAGCTGTGAGTTCTCTACTAATAAAAGGGATTGGGGGGAGGGAGAGCGATGTCAATTTGGTGAATAGAGGTCAAGATTTCATCCAGAGGAGGGGAAATACTAGGGCTGCTGGCATCATTGACACAGTTAAAGCAGAGAAACTCAGAGACATTTTTTGCCCCTTGCAATATTTTGCAAAGACCTGGACCTGAGGGGTTCTCGCCCCTGGATTTGGACAGCTGTCAAGAAAATCAGCAGGAAACGAGAACAAACACATGTGAAGACATAGGCAACCTCAGACGGTGGAGGAGGGTCCACAGGCCTCGCACCGCCAGAGGGCAGCATGTCCATGAGGAGCCGACGGGGAACCACCGACCGCTCCGATTCCAGAACGGCGGCACTGTTTGTTTGCTTTATTGCTGGTAATTGTCCCTCTCATTGTCTAATGAGAATGATTGCTTGTCCAGAGGAAAGGATATAGCAATAAGTGCGTTACTATGGTCTTCGCCTGCAATAACTCTGCACTCCAGACACGCAAAGAAACAGCGACATTGACCGAGAGTCATCACACCCGCGCTGAGTCGTCATCAGCGTCCTGAGTAACAGAACACCTTGGAATCGACGTTTCACCGAGTTGACCGTGGGGAAACTTCCTCTGAGTCTTCTGGGTGCACACTAGTGCGTTGGGTGAAGTTGTACACGCGCGGGTGCAGCCCGGGATAACATTCATTCCACGATCAGGCGAGAGGTGCAGTGCTCGGTGCTCCAGGCTTCGCCCGGCGCAGAGCACGCGCCCCCGCCTTCCCTCGGCAGCCGAGGGCTGCGGAGAACTCCCGCCTGGCATTGCACTTGGCCGTGGTTTGCGAGGGTCACCATAACAACCTACCACAGACTGAGCGACTTAAACAACAAAAAATCCTTTCCAACAGTTCTGGGGGCTAGACATCCAAGAAGAAGGTGTCGGAAGGTTGAGTTCTCCTGGGACCTCTGAGCTTGGCTTGTCGCTGACCGCCTTCCCCTCGTTTTCACATGGTCTTCCCTGACAGGTGCCTGTGTCCAGCCTCTCTCCTGGCAAAGACACCAGTGCTGTGGAACTAGGGTTCACTCCGATGGCTTCCTTGGAATTTAATTACTGCCGTAAAGACCCTGTCTCCAAATACAGTCACATTTCAGGTGCCGGGGTCAGGATTCCAACACGTGGGTTTTGGGGACTCACACTCAGCCTGCAACAACACCCAAATTCTCATCCTGGAGGTCGGGCCACTCTCTGGGCCTCAGGCTCACCGGCTGTGAAATAAGATTGTTGGATTATGTCATCTCTGTGGTCTCAAGGTGTGTGATCACCCCGATCTGCACCAGCGTGGGTTTTGCAAGACCAGGAGCAGGATGATTTACAAACCAGCCGCAAAGGACAATTGTCCCGGTGCATGGAAATCGCCATGTGTATCCACCTAGGTGTTTCCATACACTCTTGTACGTGTGAACACAGCTTCCTTCAGCTCATGGAGGCCACCTTCCACGTCTACACGTGTTCTCAGGCTTTCAGGACAATACCAGAACAAAACACAATAAGAATGTGTTTTCTCCATACGTACATTGGTAATTTCCCCTTTATTGCATCTTTGGAAGAAAAAATATGTACTTAAAGATCCCACAAGTAATCAGTCCACTGGTACGTTTCCAGTCTCTCCCTTCTCTGCCAGGAGTCCTGGGCCATGCGTGAGACATCATCTCTGTGTGTGCTCTCCTCCCAGGCACCTGCCCCTGCCCTATTTCTGCCCGGCAACCAATGAGATTGAGGCTCCATTCAAATGTTACTTCCTCCATAAACCTCGCCGGCCTCCCCAGAGGGAGCCACCTACTCTTCCCTCTGTGCCCAGGTAGCACGTGGTGACTTTCCCAGTGATAATAATAATAGTTGCCAACATGCGTACAGCACTTACTCTATGCCAGGCAGAGGTCTACCTCCTCTATGTATAACAATGCATTCAATCCTCATTCCTACCCTACAAGGAAGAAAGATGCTGTTATTACGTTCATTTAACAGATGAAGAGACTGAGGCACAAAGAGTCAGTTAACAGGACCAAGTTCACTCAGAAAGTGATAAAACTAGGATTCGAAGCCACACAGTCCAAATGCGGAGCCTGAGCAAGCCATTAAGCAGTGGATTCGACGCTACATTGTTTTGCAATTAATATTTGTTTACATTTCTGTCTCTCACTAGACAAGGCCCACTTCTCATTCATCTATGCCTTGCAGCCCAGCACAGGACTGGGTCCATGGTCGGAAGCCTAATACTGAATAACCGTATTTATCATTCAATCACTCCATTGTTTATTGAGCATGTAGTCCCCGGCACCTGCCCTTCACTCTGTAGTTCCCATTCCCATGCCTCTCCTCACTGTTATGCTCCCCACTGCACACTTTCTCCAGCCTGGAGTGCTCAAGTTCAAGCACACTACCAAGTGCATCTGTGTATTGGTAGGGTTGTCTATGGGATTCTGCGTTAGATAAGGGATTGGCCCTGATGACTCCTAGTAATCACAGTAACTAACAAGCACATCTCAGCTTCGAGTTTAGAAGCTGTTTGGATGCTGTCTCCCTCCTACCCAGCTCTCTTTGGTTCTCAATCTACTGAGCTGCACAGAATAGAAAAGGGGAACAGATAGGTAAGCAGAGCATTTATCCAAAGGGCCATTCACCCAAACAGAACCTCATACAGTTGGAGGGTCTTGCCCATTGTTCTGAAAGTACCTGTTTGAAATGGGCAGATTTATTAAAAAATAAAATGCTCTCTGCTCTATACACAGTGACTAGATATGGCGTGGCAGTGACAAATACATGTTCTGTTCCTCTTCATATTAAAAAGTAGCTATTATTAACTACTGTCTAACCACTGCATAAGGCCCTGACATGCATTATCTTTTCTAATTTTTACAAAACACTAAGAAAGTAAATTCTCCTTTTGTCTTCATTTAACCACAAGCTCAAAAAGTTTAAATAATCTCCTCAGGCCCTGGCTGGTGTAGCTCAGGGAATTGAGCGCAGGCCTGTGAACTAAAGGGTCGCTGGTTTGATTCCCAGTCAGGGCACATACCTGGGGTGCGGGCCAGGTGCGCAGTGGGGACAGCGGTGCCAGAGGCAACCACACATTGATGCTTCTCTCCCTCCTTTTCTCCCTCCCTTCCCCTCTCTCTAAAAATAAATAAATAAAATCTTTAAAAAATAATCTGCTCAAGATTCCACAGTTAGTAAAGGTCAAACGCAGGTTTCGAACCTCAGATAGAGCCAGAGTGCTTGATACTCCTCTCTGCGGCCTCCCGCGGCACTCCCAAACTGCTCCCACTTTTTCTGCCTGTCACTCATCTGAGAGAGAAACATGGGGAAAGAGGGAAGAGTCATGGACAGGAGGACCAGGAATCAGAGTGGCCCTGACGGGAGAGCACTCTCTAAAGGACCAAGAGTGGCCAGCAACTAGCTGTGTGATTGCAAGCAAAGAAAAAAATAGCAGAATAAGATGGAGGGAAAGAGGGGGATATGGAGGAGAAGACATGGAGGGGAAAGAAGAGACAGAAAGCGGGTGCTGAAATTGGTGGTGGGTGCATCCCATGTTGGTACTGAAGCTCAATGTGAAGTATAATTCCACGGGGCAAATCTTTTCCCATTTGGTTTAAATAACCAGAGTCTGTAAATGTGCCCTGTGAGGCTGTGTCCTGGATGAGCCGGGCTGCCCATCCAGACATGTCCTGCGGGCAGTGAAAACCCCAGTGTCTCATGGGGCCAGACAGAGACACTAACTGGCATGGCTGATGCAGCCGCTCTTCCTAAATCTCCTGTGCGCAGTCACTTAGCAGGACTCTGGCTGCCACCGTCTCAGGCCCCAGAATGCTCAGGCCAACACAGTGCACCCAATCTGGACCTGGCCTCAACAGCCAAGAAATGATCACTCATAGTTGCATGCTTCCATCCTGTCCCGGGGGCTGGCCTTGTTTTGTCTAAGACTATGTCAAGGAGGTTGCTTTAAAGGTGAGGCAGTGCTCCCAAATGCCTCTTCTCCGGAGCATACTGGTGGGGATAGGGGACCATGCTGTGTTCACTACCAGTCACCCTCCAGGGGGTCAAATTAAAAGCAGAATGGCCCCACTCCACCCTCTCCTTGCTCGCCCTTACCCCCGAGTGCTCCTCAGACAGACCCCCCTAGAGAGTAACCAGAGACATAAAGCACAACCAGATGCCAACCAAGCTACTCTGCACTCATCTTGTGTTTTTCTAGAGCATTCTCCCCACCAATAGTCCCCACTTGATTGGGACGATGCTTTGGAAAGAGGCCTTAAATCCAGGCTCGCTGTGGTCTTCACGATTCCCCTGGAAAAGGCAGAGGCACTGTTAATCCAAAGTTTGCCCATTTGTTAGACTTGGGGAAGTAAATGCTGAAGCTCCAGAGGAGAAATTAAAAATTTCTGGCACAGAAAACAACCTACTCAGTCTTAAATGCCAGAAGTCGCGGAACCAGCTGTAGAACATTCTCTGAAGTACTAACAATGGCCAGCAACTAGCTGTGTGATTGCAGGCAAATTGGCAGCCTCTCTGGTTCTTTCGTCTGCAGTAAGATTCCTTGATCTCCAAGAAGCGCATCTAGCTATGGAAAGCTGGTTCTGCTAATCAATCCCAGGGATGTTTTTCTGAAGAAAGAAACGGTTTCCAGAGAAGAAAGGGAAAGAGTGTTTTAAGGAGGGAACTTTGGCTTAACCGTTTTCTCTTCAAGAAAAGAGACTAAATTCACAACACATTTCTTTTCCTACCAACTGGTTAGGTAGGAAAACAGATGTGAAAACAGTTATTTGTTTTTCAGCTTTTTATCAGTGAAAATCCTGTATACTTTAACTAAATTGGAGACTAAATTTGCTTAACTACTAAATTTGCTCAATAGGAATTAGAATAAAACATCTGACATTATCGCTCTAATTTATCATTTTTACTCTGAATTTAATCGTATATTGTGTGTGGGTGCAAACGTAAAACACATTTCATGCAACATTCACAGAACAGAAGCCCATTAAAATGAAATTTAAGTAGAATAATTTTGTGATAGCTGCATTCAATAACTTTAGTCTTAGACTTAGTTCAGAAGCTGCCACAGCAAAGACTTGGAGCCAGGGACTCTGGGTCCACGGGGAAAGAACTGTGAGTGGGGGGAGAGGATCGTCCCCTCCCTTCCCTGCCACAGCCACGCCTGGCCTTTCCGCAACCTCACGGCAGTGATGGCTCTGGCCTGGGTGCTCTCTTTTTGCCCAAGGCCTGTCCAGGATCCCTGCTCTTTCCCTACTTCACTAAAACTCCCAGCGCGGCTTGGACCTTTCCCCCAAACCTCCAGTTTTCCAGATGTTGCTCGCTCTGTTGCATTTTCATCATCCTAGGATGCCACGTCCCCTCCTTCCCAGGGCTGCTACATTCCTGAAAACCTGAGGTCTCTTGTGGAAGCATCTGAAAAATCTAAGAGCCATGGGGTCGCATCACTGGTGGAAGACAGCAGGTGGCAAGGGAGGGGCTTCCTCTGTCCTGCAGAGACTGGAGGGCAATTCCAGGAGGTCACCTTGCTCAGGTCATTAATGAACGGAGTGGGTTTCAGAGCAGAGATCTCTCAGATACGTGCATCAATATGAAGAAATAGTTAAAGAGAGTCACCAGGACAGTGAACAATAGAAAAATTTATCATCTAAAAGAAAATTTCAGGAGTTCAATATGCTTACTGTGGGCAAGAAGAGACTTAGGAAACCAAATGTCAACATAGGAAGAGGTAGTGGAGTAGGTATCATAGTGGTGGCCCCAGAGGGAGAAATAGGGGGGACATTTGAAAGTTACAGAAAGGCAGGTTTCAACCTCACGTGACAAAAATCTCCTAAAAATTTACAAGTGTCTGTTAGTGGACTGGACTGGTCTGTGAGGTCAGAAGCTTGTGTTTTTCTGAGGATAAGCAAGTAGAGACTAATCAATCACACTGAGAATTATTTTTGAAGAGGGAAATTTGTTCACTGACTATCCATCCAACACCATATATTGGCCTGGCTGGGTGACTCGTTGGTTGGAGCATTGTCCTGTGAACCGAAAGGTTGCGGTTTCAGCAGTCAGGGTGTATACCTAGGTTGCCGGTTCAATCCCTGCTCAGAGTGCGTGCGGGGAGCAACCAAGCAGCGTTTCCCTCGAATCAGTGTTTCTCTCTCTCTCTCTCTCTCTCTCTCTCTCTCTCTCTCTCTCTCTCTCTTTCTCTCTCTTCCTCTCCCTCCCTCCCTCTCAAGATCCATACGCATGTCCTCAGGTGAAGATTTTTTTAAAAATATTTTTTAAAAATCCAAAACACCAAACACTATCTATTGTCAAGCATTGGGCTAGCTTTTGGGATATAAAGCTAAATTAGTTGCGGTCTCTGTTGGACAGGAAAAAGATATCAACAAGGAACAACATTGCAAGTATCTCATAGGTCACTGGCTTCACCAGCCTGGGTTAACAAAATAAGACAACTTACTTTTTGCATACCAAGGTTATTTTGGTATCCACCTACCTGCATAAATTCCAGCAACTAACCTCCTTTAAAGTGTCTCTCCAGTTATTTCTCAGTCTCCTGGGATAAAGCTTTTTTATCTGGCCAAGAAAGGAAAGGAAAGTTTGAAAAACAAAACCAGTCAATCGACACAGAGCAAGCTCCGGAAGTACGCCCAGTGCCCGCTGGAGGGGAAGCCTGTTTTGGAGCTCGGTACGGGATTGGGCGGAAGGGGCGCTGCTGGGAGAGGCTCAGTGGGGACCTCGGAGAGTGGCAGAACATTTCAGAAGTTATGGCTGAAGAGGTGCAGTTCTGACCCGGAACTGGGCTCATTACCTGGACCCCAACCCTAACGGGCCTGATTGTCCCCCAAACTGGCCACGCATGTTGACATTGCACGACAGAAGTTTGGAAGTGAGAAAGGTACCTGTGTGAGGTAGGTTGTGTATAGCAGGCTGTTTGCCAAGCCAGGGACAATCACTGATCTTTCTGTACAACCCGGAATTCTTCTCTTTTTTTATGTACTTAAAAAGTTATGTATTGATTTTAGAGAGAGAGAAACAAAAGGAGAGAGAGAGAAACATCAATGCACTGTTCCATTCATTGACTGATTCTTCTATGTACCCTGACCAGGAATCGAACCCACGACCTTGGTGTGTTATGATGACGCTCTAACCAACTGAGCGCCCGGCCAGAGCCTGTGTACTTCTTAACAGAGCAGAAGAGTGTTGATGGTGCCATTCAGCTAAGGGTGGTTACCGAGGAGATGAAGAGAAAGACCATGTCTGCAGACGCAAGACTAATGAGAACCAAAGTCACCACAGCAGGCCCTCCGGAGACCGCATCCGGGAACCTGCTGCTCGCGGCTGCTCCTGGCTGCTCAGTCACATGTGTTAACAACAGAATTTTCAGGAGACTCCTCTGGAGGACTTTCTAGTGCATGAGAGTGACTCGATGAGACCTAGAGAAGTAGGACCAGCTACCCTTTCCAAGTTCATGAAACTCAACGGTTGAACACCCTCATCGCCTCGGGCCCTGTCTGCACTGTCCTTACTGGCCTTTCCTCACTTGCACAACTCCAACATGAGCCCAAAGGTCAGTGTCGCCCTGGATTTCCCCTTCCAGTCCCAACACGTCTCCTGGGTCCAGATGCTGACCCAGAACCGATGGGACTCCTTCAGCAGAAGTGACCCTGGGGCTCCTTAGCTGTACGGAGATGGGATTTTATCTTACTGTTTGCAGTGCAAACAGGATGCCACAGACTTCGAGCACAACAAAATAATAAACCTCACGGAAATGCCAAGAAGTCCTTGAGGGGGAAAAACAGCCTTAATTCCGGGAGAAAAGGAGAAATTGTAATAATGATACTAGCCCCAAAGAAACCACTTAGAGAAGTCAGATGATTTTCGAACACAGAGAGACTCAAGTAAAACACTGCAAACCCGAGTGAATGCCAAATGCAGTCCCTTGAATTAGTCAGTATTGCAACATTAATATCCAGATGGCTCTCTCTAGGGCAAACGCTATTGGAGAAAGAAGTGGGTAGGAGGGAGGGTGAGAGAGGCAATGATCTTCGCACCAGGCAGAGGAAGGGAAGTCTGCATTTAATTTTAAACTGTCCTCCTGGGCTCCCCACTACGTGAGCCCACCAGAGAACAGAGGAAAGGAAAATAGCGGCATTGTGCTGCCGCGGCTGTGTGTGTTCTCCTGGCTCCGCTGCTGTTTATCCAGTTCGCTGGTGTTTCCTCAAGGCAATGGATCCGAAAGGGGGGCCCGCCGAACGCTAGTGCTTCAGGATGTTAATCCGCGTTATTGCTGGGAGGCCGAGGAGAAGGGATGTCCCGTGATCAAACTGCGTCAGAAATCCCGGGTTTATCACAGGTTTAAATGTTGGCTGACTGCAGGGTTTCGGGGCTGCTTTAACCTGCTCGTGTTCGCTGTGACTTTCCGCACCGGGAAATCGGTGGCGTTTCTCAAATTCAGATGAGCAGGTACTACTCAGGGAGTGCTTTCTGGGCCCAGCGCTCTGGGGGTGGCAGCCCGAGGGAGCATTTCAACAGCCGCTTTCTACTGGTGTATCTGACCTGGCACTCAGTCCTGAGATCTGTCTCAGATGTGTCTTCTCCTCCCTTGCCATCTCCTCTACCCTAAACCTAGCAGCCTGGCTGGGCTGCCCAGGTCAGGTTGTTTGACCTGAGTTCTATTCTGGGCGCTGCTGACCGCCTTACTCTTACCAAGTCCAGTCTTTGGTGACTCCTTACTCTTACCAAGAGTGGCAAGGGAGTTACACTTGCCACCATTTGGCAACGGTTACACTTATCTGTTGGGTCCCTGTCCAGCTCACCCTGTTTACAGCTGTACCTACAAAATATTTGCTATTTTAACAAAAATGGCACTGAGTAAGGACTGCCCAGACCTTGAGACCCTTACACGATTTAACGTTCTGTCTCCACAGCAAGCACTTCAAGTACAGAGACTGCGTTCCCCCATCTTGCAAACAAACCGCGGCGCTGAATCGAGTTTCTCCTCTGCCAGCACTCCAGTTTGGGGCTTTTGTTGACATCAGAGGGTGGCAGCAAATCTTTGGGGACAGCGTGACTTTCTGCAGTCCCACTGCAGACCAAGACTTGCTCACAGCCACCACTCTGCCGCCTCTGCAACCTACCTGCCTCGTTCCGGCTTCCTCACGAAGGGTACCCAGCCTGGAAGGTCCTCTCGCCACTGCCTTGTTCCAACGCAGGTGCGGGAAGAGACTGGGTCAGACCTGCGGGCTCCAGTAAACTGTGTGAGGGAGTGTGGGCTGTGTCCGGAGGGCAACGGGGAGCCACCGGAGGACTGAAGAACATGTCAGACAGGATCTGCTCTGTGCCGTTGGGTTGAGCCCTCTCTAGAGAAAGAGTGCGAAATAGATTGGGTTGAGTTTGACAAAATAGGAGAAAGATAGGGATTAAGGCTAACACATATAGCACATAAATAAACAAATTAATTTAGTTCTCACAACCCTGTTAGGTCGGTGTACTGTTCTCATCACCCATGTTATAGATGAGGAAACTGAGGTTCAGAGAGATCAAGGAACTTGCCAAGGTTATCCAGCAAGAAAGTGGTACCACCAAGATTTGAGCTGAAACTGTTTATTTCTATAGTGATTCTCTCTTAATAGTTCCAAAGCAAACCTTACTACCTCTCCGGGGTGCTTCCATAGTGTTCTCTGAACTTTTCTCTGTGTTCACAATTGTCCAGAATTGTTTTGAAGTGGACCAGAAGGGGGCAGATTTGACTCAGTGAACCTGCCAGGTGCGGCTGCAGGTGAGCCACCTGGGGGAGTCTTGGTGTTGCAGACAAGTGGGCAGATCTGAGAACCACAGCAGACGGAGACTCCTCAGGGGCTGATGCTGAAAGAGCGCGAGGAGTAGGGGAAAAGAGGAGCCCAGAGTCAACCCCGGTGTCCAGGCTGGAAGACGGTGCCGCTCCCAGCTCTCACTGCGTGGTGCAGGGACTGGTGCAGCTGCCTCCGGGCTGGGCTGCCTGGCTGCCAGGGCTTCAACCTGGTTTCTATTCTGCATGCTGTGGACAGCTTGTCTTCACCGATGAAGAATGAACTTGGAACACTTACAAAACATCTGTATTGTACAAATATTGTACAAATACAATATTACTTCTTTTTAGACAGAAACCTAAATCACCAAGAGACGTATGGTGTGCACCAAACACAGGGCTAGGAGTAGACTCAATGGACGGAGATGTGGATAAAGGTATGAACCTCAGAATCCACCCCTCAAGAACCCCACTCCGCTGGCAGCCCAGAGGGCAATGGAAGAAACGGTTGCACAGTTGCCTACTCGTGATCTGCAGGAGAAAGGAGTTCTCTCTGCCCCCAAATAACCCCCGGCTGATGCTGGAAAGTCTCCATTTGAGAGACCACAAAACTCTAAACAGACCTGGAGCTCATGTAATCAAACATTCCAATTTTTCAGGTGAGGACATTGGACCCTGTGATTCTGTGAGTCATTCAGCATCACCCAGCTTATTGCTGGACCGAGGTGCTGAGTTCTTCAAGTCCCCTGATATCTCTCTCTCTCTCTCTCTCTCTCTCTCTCTCTCTCTCTCTGTCACACACACACACACACACACACTCCTAGGACCTTGGAATGAATTCCTGAGAAGCTTTCCTCTCTTCCCTCAGGAGGATTGCACAGAGAGTTTTGCTGCATAAGCCACAGATAGATACCTCATGATAAGAATTACTTTCTCCAGGAGCAGCAGGGATGGTGCCCCTGGCTCTTTTCCAGGTGGCAAAGGGAGATTTTCCTCAGGGACATCACTGATGCTTCTGTTCAACCACTAGAAGAACAGTCTGTACACCTCTTTTAACCATCCAGGGGATCCAGCTATGCCTTTGTTCAAGCAGATGGGCCTCAAGTCATTGAATCAGAAATCTTTAGCAAGAGGGGTCTTGAGCTGCTCCAGCTCCCTGCCTCGAAACAAGATTTTAGTATTCTTAACTGTACAGAGAAGGACTTGAATCCCAGAGAATAAAACGACCTGCCCAAGGTCATATCACTAGTGATGAGAACAGTCACCTAAGGCTATTTCCTACTTAGAATCCTAGAGGTATAGAACGTCAGTGCTGAAGTGATCTTATAAATGCAGTGACTATATTTCCAGAACCCAAAACTAGGGCATTTAGCCCGACAAACCCAAGTGCACTGATAGGGGCAAGAATAGGTTATGTGAGTTGGTGCCACCCCAGAAAAGGGGGTTCGTGGCTGTGGTCCTCCTCGATCACTCAGTCCAGCCTCCCTCATTTCATAGTCAAGGCAAACGAAGCCCAGAGAGGCTAAATGATTTGCCGGAGGTCGTGGGCAGAAATATTTTCTGTTTTCTCAACTCAGAAGGTTGAGTCAACAGGGTGTGGGAGGCGGACGACAAGAAGGGGCCATTGTTCCAGGCCGCTTTCTCTCGGGTAGACTGACCTAACCCCACAGTCCTGCGTTAGTCCAGAATGGGTGTGGCCGTCCCCTAGCCCCCAGAGAAGTAACAGGAGGAGCCAGATAAAAGTTGGGGGCTTGAGCTCTCCCAGAGCTGTGCAGCTAGGTCCAAAAGGAATCTAGAGGACTACGAGTTTTCCTTTCGGAGGGTATCATTCTGTGGAAAGTAGATGGTATTGTCTAGGGTTTTCTTCTTTTTGCTTTTTTCCTTCTCAGAAACAGGACATTAAAATGACAACATATAAGCTAATAACCCCTCTGGTTTTCTGAATTCTAGTATAAATCAAGGAAACAAGCCAAACTGACAAGTATTTAATAGGAATTTACGTAGCCCTGTAATAAGCCAGGCACTATAAATATTTATCATCATCTTCAATTGGCCCCTAACCTCTGCTTCACCTATTGGGTGACCTCATTTTATATTTAGTAAGAGAAAAGGGGAGAGAGTAAGAAATCAGCTCAAGGGCTCAGGGAAAGTCCACTTCCACCCAGTCCTGTGGCCTGGAGGCCCCCAGTTTCCGGATTGACACTCCTTCCCACGTTCGAAAGTGCATTCCCTGGTGTCCTTTGAGCTGCAGCCTCCAAATCAGGACTCCAAGAAGCAGATGGAGCCCTTCCAACTGCCAGCCTCACCTGTCTGTGCAGATGCAGAGCTGCTCTGCTGATAGAGAGACTGCTTCTTGGAGAAGCAATTTCCTCCTTATTGTCCTACAGGCTGCTGTGAGACACCCTGCTGTGTGTGTGTGTGTGTGTGTGTGTGTGTGTGTGTGTGTGTGTGTGTGTTTTGGGGGAGCAGGGATGGGGATCCAGGCTGCTCCTTCCACCAAGACAGTAAAATTGCAGAGAACATATCGCTGAGACCGAGATTTAGACGGTGTGTTTGAATTGGAATTGTGTTCCCAAGGCCCTGGTTTAGAAACTGTTTCCCTGATGCTTATTTTCCATCCGTCTAGTTGCTTTGCACTTTCCAGGGCCTGAAGCTAGTCCTCTCAAAGCCTCACTGCCCACGATACGCCCTCTATTGTCAGGGTTCAACAATTATTTCATTCATTACTTTGTTCATTCATTTTCTCTAAATTTGTTGCCAAAGAGCTGTAAGCTGCCATTCAAACCCACCCTCTGTTCTGCTGGCGAAGAATCAAGACGGGAGGCGAATGGCCAGAGTCTCCGACGTGCTCCTCCACGCTCTGTCCAAACTAGGGCACTGCTCTCTGTCCACCATCCACCCCAGCCTTCAATCTGCCTCGGATGAAAGAGAATGACAGAGAACTTGAGAAGAGCTAATAAAAACCTGATCTCCTCGATAACATCTTCTTTAATTATTTAAAGAAAGGGACAGCCTGTTTAAAAACCCTTCCTGTTCCAGTTCTTTTGTTAGACTTCTCTTCGAATCGGTGACACGTTTGTTGTGGAGCTGAGAGTAGGAAAGGGCTGGCGTGGCTGAGGGCAAGCAGCAGGAAAGGTGCCTTCTAGACACAAGAAGAAGGGTGGAGGGAGAGACCCTTGGTGCAGAAAAACACTGTGCACACATTTTCTTTGCCAGCCAAAAATGTCAGCGCAGACTGCTCTGTCTTTTAAAGAACAGATCTGAGAAGGCCAAGAGAACAGTCACGTCTAATTTTTATGGGATCTTGCCGGTGTCTGTGAACTTAACCTTTGGAGGCCGGTTTAAGGACTATGCACTCTCACTGACTAGGTGTGTGTCCTGGGTGGACTTCGCTAACCTTCGGTTTCTTCCTCTGTAAATGGGCATCACACCAGCTACTTCATAGAAGTGATTTGACCATGAAATGGGAACAGGGCAGTACGTCAGAGCTTTGGGAGTACCTGGTACATCGTAAATACACAGTAAAAGTGTCACAGATGAACAGGGCACTGGATGAACTGGGAAGAAATGAAGTCAACAGAGGGACTAACTGGGCTGTTTTCACACTGTTTCTGGTGGATTGGTTTCCCTTACATCCTCAGATAAGCATTTGAATTCCTCACACAAATTCAATAAATATGTACTTAATTAGGATTAGACTCTCTATTCAGTGGAACCTCCGGGTCTTTCAAGCAGGGGCCACAAAAGGAAATTCAGACGGAAGCCGGGCATGAGAAGAGAGGAGTGAAAGACGCAGGCAGAGCTGTGGGGTCTGCTCACACGCTTTCACAGTAAATGTGGCTGTTCTGGAACCATTTGCTATTCCTTCCTTGAAAGAAAGTCTTGGACAGAGGGAAAGGAGGAGAGGGCTGACAGAGGTGGTCTAGGCTGAGGCATCAGTGCGAGCAGGACAAACAAGGAGAAGAAGAAAACAGAAGTGTGCTGCTCACTCAGCCCACAGCCTCCCGTGTGGTGTCTGCCCTGGTCCCGTTCCTGATCCTGTGTGCGCATTCACTGGTGTCAGCAATAGTTACGAAAGCACCTACCTGGGCGAGTCAGCGCCCAGGTATTTTGGAAAAGTGACAGGATGATTAATTTTATTTAATAACACTTGGACAGAGCTCACTCTGTGCTAGGTAGCTTCCTAAAAACCTTACAAATATTAACTTGGTTAATTTTAAAAACCAACTAAATACAATGAGTATTTTATTATCCCGATTTTACAATGGAGGAAACTGAAGCCCAATCCTAATAGCTACACTTTATGAAGTCTCTACAATGTGGCAGGGTTTCGATGTGTCTTAAACATAGTCCTCAGAGCCCTGTAAAGCGGAGTTGTTTGTACTTTACAGACGGAGAAACTGAAGTTCACAGAGGAGCTAGAGCAGACACCAGGAGTCTGAGTTCCCCGCATTGCACCACCTCTGAGAGTCAGAGACAGGCTCTCTACCCTCAGGAAGCTTAGAGGAGGTGAGTGGTAACCACACCACAAAAAAAAAAACCAGATACAAGTGTCATAAAATGTAGTAAGAATATCATCAGTCCTATCCTTCCTTCCTTTTCCCATTACTACCACCTTACCGGATTGAAGCTACCATGTTGCTGCAGGAGGGATGAAAATAATCACACATGTAGAAAAACTTAGAGAAAAATCTGAAGTGAGACTCTCTCCCCAACCGCCCCCAAAAGTGTCCTCAGCCCTGGAGGTCTGGTGACTCTGACTTTCCTGGGTGTCATGGCCACCATTTTCACCCCTGCCCCTTTACCCGACCACCTATTCTCTGCCCTTCCTC
>PVKM010029288.1:0-17836 GCA_004027735.1 Carollia perspicillata | reverse complement strand
GACAGGGAAGGAGCCAGGAAGCAGGGAAACACCCATCTGCTAGATCTTTCCCCTCAGTGGGTGGGGTGGAGGGCAGGAATGCTATAGAGGCAGTTGGTTTCAGGCCAGAGACCTCAAGCTACGAAAGGAAGCTTTTCGGATCTGGCGGGAACAGCCACCGACACATGGCTGACTGATTGTGACCCCTGAGAAAGGTCTGAGAACGGCAAAAAACACACACTAGACTTAACCAGAACCGCTTCAAAAGTAAACAGTCCTCGAAAGTTTGCTTATGATATAAATATTTACCGAGGTTTATCTTTAGCTACACTTATTGTCTTGTGTGTAACATAATATTGCATTTTAACATAAACAGAGGAACATCTGCCTTTGTAAGTGAATGGGTGAGTTCACCAAGTAGAAAGGTTTTAGGGGATCAAATACACAGAGGTGAAAAGTGCGGACTCTGGGGTCGGAGACTTGGGGGTTAAGTCCTAACCACACAGCTGGGCCATGTGTGCTTAGCGAGTTTCTTCATGCTTCTCAGCTGGGGTCCTTTCGTCTCAAACGGACCCTGGTGGGGCTGCTGCAGAAGCTGAATTTAGGACAGTATCGTGCTTAGCACGGTGCCTGGATCATTACTGGCGGTGGGGTCTTTAATCATTAATAATCACTATTTTTAAATAACATTAGTGGAGGGGAAAAAGAAAGTTCAGCCTATTTGTCAAGAACGGTGAGGGTCTCAGACTTTCGCTCTCTTGCCACCTAACAGGTTAGCCTGCCGTGGTTTCACGGCTGTGGGCAGAAGACACAGGACTCCTGAGTCAGACAACACCACGACAGCAGCAGCCAGGGGATGAGCACCTGCCCCGTCCCCGAGCCCCAGTTCCAGCAGGGGACGCACCGAGGGCCTGGCGGTGCAGGCACAGCCAGTGCAGCGCGTCACAGAGAGGAACCCCAGCCTAAGGATCTCAGGTCTCCCCTCACGAGCCCTGAGCCTGCCTGACCTCGGCCTGGACCGGGCCGCTATGTCTAGTGTCGTCGACAACCTACCCACCTGCCCTCTGCCCCTAACAGGGGACCCCACGCCTGTGGCCAAGGCTGCTGGCCAGGCAAACACCTTTGAAAAGATGGCTCCGAACCGAGGCTGCTGGGGCCTCTGCTCCAAGATGCGCAGCCACACGAGAGACACGCGGAGAAAGGTCTCCCTGGGGCCATTACCTAGCACTTTAAAAGAATTCTGGATGCAATGTAAAAAATGTAAACAAGGAAAAAAGGAAACATGAACTATAAAAAACTAGGAGAAAAAATAAAATAGTATTAATTTAAAAATTAGTATCATATAGTAATAAAAGACAAAATAAATAACAATCAATGGTATCTGTAAATAATGTTAGTAATAATAATAATAATAATAACTAAGGGAAGCCACTTTGGAGAACTCTGGGCAGTGTCTGCCGAAGCTGAACACTTTCATCAGGCGTGACTCAGTAATTCCATTCTGAACTGAGTGTGCGTGTGTACCCACAGATACCATTTTTTGTCCTTAGTGAGGACATGCTTATTAATTTTAGAGAGAAGAAGGGAGAGAGAGAGAGAAACGTCCGTCAGTTGCCTCCCACACGCGCCCCAACCAGTGCTAGAACCCCCAGGCCTGGCATGTGCCCTGACCGGGAATTGAACCTGCAACCTTTTGGTGTCTGGGACGACGTTCCCACCAGCTGAGCCCACCCACGGCCGGGGCTGTAGCTCCAGGTGTGATGGGACCATTGCTGGGTGGCTCTGAGGTTGACACCGAGCCCCGGCTGATGCCGCGTGGGGCTGCTGGACACCGGCACCCATCACACACACAGCCACAGCTGTCCGTCCGAGCTCCCGCTTTCTCCTGAGGTTTCCACAACCGCACTGAGCCTCCAGTGCGTCCGCTCATTTTTCCTTCTGTAACCAGTGAACACACGCCCCTCCCTTGTGGGCACCCTGCCCCGCTCTGTCTGCCCACATCAGACAGGTTTCAGGTCCTTCTAAAATCCCACTCCCTCCTCAGGGCTTTCTGGGCCTGGCCACTGGCCACCCAAGGCATTAGTCCAATTTCCTCCAGTGACCGACTGTCAGGCGGCACTTCCTCTGGGCAGGCAGGAGGACCTGCTGCTCCCAGCGTCCTGCCAGGGACAAGCACAGGGACGGAAGTTTTGTTTTCTGTTGTTTTCCTGATTGCTTTGGCAACACCTGGTGGGCAGGGGGCCCAGGCGATGGGAGAGGTTAAGCAGAGCCCTCCAGGGGGAGCCTGCCCAACGCGGGACCAAAGTTGCCGTGGAATGAGCATGGGCTTGGGGGTCAGACAGAGCTGTGGTCTCTCCCTGCTGTCTACCAAGTCCTTTGAGCCCATATTTCCCCAGGAAATAGAGGAATGCATGAAAATAGCCCCAACCCCAGAGCTATGAGAGGACGAGCAGAGGGAGTCACATCCGTAAGGCACCTGCAGGTACGGGGTCTGGCCCCCAGAAGATGCTGCGTAAATGGACCTGCTCAGACCGGTTGTACCCAGGGATGTTCTGGTGGGGGAAAAAAGCACCGCAGGAATGAGACAAGGCTTCGGGAACTCCGAAACAGAGAAGGTGTGGAGGAGAGAGGAACTCTTCCCAGTGCATCTGGTGGCCATCTGCCGAGGGCTAGTGCCAGCTGGAAGGTGGTGGCAACGAGTGCTGAGGACAGAGCTCTTACTCTGGGCCTAGTTGGCCTGAGATCAAACTTCGCCATCGGTTTTCATTAGCTCAGTAACCTGGAGCTGGTTCTGTTAATACACCTATTCTCTGTCTCAGTGTCCCCATTCACAAGACGGCGGAGTGGTTCCCTCCCCCTGTATTTGCCGTGGTGAACAGAGGAAATGGTATCCTTGTACCCAGTGCACTGTTTGGGACAACGCAGCCGAATGCTTTGTGTCCAGCACCCTGCCCGGCCCGCCCTGCTGCACTTCCTCCCCACTCACTGGACCAAATCCCCTAAACTAAACGCCCTCCAGTCACTTTTATGTGTCAACAAAGACATTTTCAGGAATGAAAAGCCCAGAGTTCTTTTCAATCAGGGCATCATTCTTTTGATTGAGAGTATCTCTGCCCACCCCGGCTGGGGTCTGGGTCGGGCTCACCACCCCATAGGGAACAGAAGCGGAGGTGGCTTCCTCACCACGGACAGCAGCGCCCCCCTTCCCACTCTTCCTCTCCTCCCACAGCACCTGACGTGGGGGGGCAGGGGAGGAAGGAGAGGTGAGAACGTAAGGACCTTCCGAGGCTGGTGCAGTTGGAACCCAGCATTCCGTAGGACAGGTACCAACCCCTCGCTTCCCTCCATGGGCTGTTCTGGTGGGATCCTTGGAGACCTTTTGAGCAGAGTCTCACAATCGCGAGGCTGGCGGCCTCCTGCCTCCCTGTGGTGACAGCAAGCACGGAGCCACCTCCGCTCCCTCGCTAGGCTGTCCTCCTTGCTCTGCCTCAGGGACCCGTCCAGCCAGCATCTGCCCCCTTAGGTAAGTAGAGGCCCACTGTTGGCGCTGTGTCATTATTGCTGTTCTGGGCATTGTAGGGTGTTCAGCAAAATGCTTGGCTTCTACCCACTAGGTGCCAGTAGCATCCTCCTCCAGGTTGTTCCAAAAATGTCCCCAGACATTGCCACATGTCCCCTAGGGGGCAGGATTGGCCTTGACTGAAAACCACTGGATTGGACTATACCGGGGCCAGAATTCATAAAAAATTTCAGTGCTTTCTAAACTCCAGGGGAGACTTCAGGCTCCATGAACACTTGGATTTGGCTTAAAGAGGTGCTAATCTCCTTTCCTCTAAGTACTCAGTAAGCTTCTCAGTCCTCCCTGCTTCCTATCCCGGAGCCTGGAGAAGGGGGACCAGGAGCCAAGAGAGGGGAAACCCTGGTTTGGGCCACTCCCAGCCATCGCCGAAACATAGAACATTTGTCGCTTTTGGTTCTCAACAGTTATTGCAACAGGAGACACATTCCATGTGGGTGCACTGGGGGGACCGGAAAAGGGCTGTGTTGAATATCGGGTTCAGGGACACCGAAAGTAATTTAGAACAAATGCACATGAGGAACATGAGCTTCACGAGAAGAGAAAGCATTTGGAGCATGCGCAGCTTCCTTGACGTCACGTTCTGAGGCTGAGCCCAGAGGCCCCCATTTCCTAACACAGCTGACTGTGACCGAAGGCCCTTCTAGGCCCCCTGGGCCTCCCCCAGGGTGACAGGGGATGGGAGGAGGAAGCAAGCGGGTGGGCAGAGAGAAAGGAAGGCCAGGAGCCAGGGGCAGCAGCGATTCTCACTCCTTATTCGACATCAGTCCCCCGGGAATGCTTCTCTACAGAGATGGCGCGGTTCCCTCTCGAAGGAGTAAATCTACCCTTACAGAAAAAGAAAAACAAGACATGCCGTTTCATAATATTTTATTGTCCATAGCATGAAAGAAATAGAATGTTGATCCTTGGGAACAAGAAGAAAGCTAAACCTATTTACAAGGAACTCCAGAGAAGAGGTGAGGAAGGATTTGCCACAAAATCTTCAGTGCACCAGTGCTTCACGAACTAACCTGTGAACTCGTAACACAGAAAACTTATCATCAGATCCACACTCAACATGACTATTAATGCAAGTTACCGACCATCCGTAGTAACTGACCCCGCAGGCTTGGAGAAAGTGGGCGTCAAAGCAGTGGGAGCACTTCAGTAGCCCCAGCTGTACTTTCTAAAAGGCGTAAGTTCCGTCCCCTCCCCGCCACATTAGACAAAGACAGGCGACAGTCACAGAATTCTTTCCTCGGCCACCTGCCACGAGAGAGTCCCTGCGCTTTAAGGCCCTGGTTGTCAAACACCCAAGGCCCTGCCCAGTCAGTTGGAAGCCCCACCCAGCAGTCTGTCTCCCACCCCAGGACCAGGGGGTCAATCTATTCAAAGTGAAAATAAGTGTTTAATTAGACTGGAGCTCCCCCTTTGAGGGTGGCACGTCGGCTACAATAAGTCTGCAATTCCTTATCCAGCATTTCAAGACCTCGAAAAGTCCTTAAAGCGAAGCCTGTTCCCGAGCGGGTGGCATACGCATTTGTCAGCAAAACCTGGCACTGACGGGCTGCTTAGAGTCTTTGTCCACATCGCGTCCACTTTCTACATTTTATGGCAGAAATAGCAAGGTGTGGACTCATACGGAGGGTGCTGCTCCAGACTCTTCCCATGGACTTCCGTAACATACAGGTTGTGCAAGGTATTATCATGTCTAACAGCCAGACAAGTCAGGGCTTGCATTTGCCCCACATTCTTGGGGACCTACAGTAGCCGGAACACATGCCCAGGTTTCACTGGAACCAGAAAACTCTGGCAGACCCCCTGAACCGCAGTTCCCTCCGTCTTTCAGGGAGGTCAGTATGTCTGGAACATTCGGTATCCCAACAAAGGAAGACAGAGCTCTGGGAATGCCATCCTACAGACCCTCCTTACAGGAAGGTTCTCTGTGAAAGACTGTATTTCTGCCCGTCACCCTAGCGATGTGAGAAATAATGAATGCCTATTTCCTTTTCTTTGGAAGCATCGTCCCTGATGGGTGGGAAGGGGACCTGAAAGAACAGATTGGGGAAAGGGGCCTGCTGGCGGGAGGGCCACCCGGGACAGGCACCAGGGTGTTGCTCACTCAGTAATGTTAACAATGTATCATGGTTAGAAAGTATTCTCTGGGTGCAGGGTTTACAGAATAGTCGGGCGGGGTGGAACCTGGGCTCTGCCCCTTACGGAGAGCAGAACTTGCCAAAGAAAATGATGTTTCGCGTTTTGTTGTGCCTGATGATGTAAATGAACGGATGGTCGGCATTGAACTCGTCTTTGTGCTGCAGGATCCGCGACCCCGGCACCTCGATGGAGTCCCCGCCCTCTTCAGTGATTTCTAAGCACACTCTGTGAATGACCTGGGACAGGGCCGTGCCCTTGGCCTCTGACATTCCCGAGAAATCAGAGGTGTTCTCATCAAAGGTACTTTTCAGGCCTAGGTTTTCCAGACTAGCCTTGGGATCGACCGTCTTTTCCACCTTGAATTTCGGAAGGGAGAGTTTGACCTTGGTATTAGCCATGGTGCTGGGGTTGGTCCACTGTAAGAGCGTCTCTGACGTGAGTTCTTTTTCAACCTAAAGGACGAAAGGAGAAGAAAGTTGTTTTATTTCCAGTGGTAAAAGGCCCTGTGGGATGGAGAACACGAGGTCACTGTGAGCCCTGTCCTGAAGCAGCACAGATGGACACACGTGGCACTGCCCCGCAGTTTTGGTGTGTGACTGTTTCCCCCATAAAAGGCTCGCCGACGGCATTGGTCTCCACCCCACCCCACAGCTGGGGCCCCTGTGCCCCGGAACTCACTCGGGCAGCTCATGTAAGCTGTAGAGTAGCTTCGTTGAAACGAATGCATGGATTATGGTGTTGTGTACATAGTAGTGAAATAAATGTAAAATAAGAGGGGCTCACCTATGTAATATTTCTTGAATGCTTATTTTTATTTCACCACTGGGAAATCCAGAATACTCGTGTACTTGGCGTGATATCGTATTTAACAACTCAGATTAAAGCTAAGGTAAACTCTTCTAAGAATGAGAATTTGAACTGTTCATGATCATTCTTTAAGATACTGGGTAACGAATGCATCCCTTTCAGTTGGTTATTTTCTTCAAAAGTAAGAGATAAAGAGATAAATAAATGAGGTTATGGGCATGTTTATAAACTGGATGGGAGGAACCTGTTTATAATTCATACATTTAGCAACTCATCCTGCTGTACACTTTAAATATCTTATGGTTTTATTTAGTTATAGCTCAATTAATCTGAAAAATAACAGGTTATGTTCTTAACCTGCATAGAAGCTGAGCATTCCTCTGTCGTACGAGGAAACCTCTATATCTGGGCTCCACAAAGAGGCTGCTGTGTGGCTAGGACGCCCCTGACCATGACCGGTGAGGACCGAGAAATGCTCTGCGTGTCCAGGACACAACAGATTTCCAGGCAGAGGATGTAAAACATCTCGTTGATAATTTTTACAGTGACTGCATGTTGAAATGATAGTATTTTGGAAATGTTGGGTTAAACAAAATTTTTATTAAAAATTTTTAAATGAGAGATGAAATGAGGCATAAAGTGATTTCCTCATAACATGCTTCACTGAGTGACGCTGAAGTCACTCCTTCTGTTCTGAACTTTAATATGAAAAAAATGACATGAGGACACTTTAAGTGTGAGGCAGCTGAATAACGACTGATGGAGAAAATGAGACGAAGGCATGAAGTGGAGTAAAAAAGAGAAACTGGTGAGTAAGAGAAGAATGGAGACGGACTTAAAATCCAGCGAACAAGGTGGTGGAGGAAGCAAAATGATAACTGAAGTCACAGCTGAGATGCGACCAAGTCGCATCAACCCTAGAGAGCCAGAAGGTCACTGAGGCTTGACAGGAACTACAGCAGGTGACCCCTGGGCTCCTCAAGGATTCCCCCCTTCTCCCTGGCCAGGATCGAGAACCTGGCGGAAGGTGGGGGATGGAGGGAGGGAGGGGTGGTGGCCGGGGCGGGGGGAGAAGCGGGGACACAGGTGAGCTTGCCGCAGCAGAGGGTAAGCTACATTGCTCTCGAGAAGGTAAAACCTCAACCAGGTGTGAATCTTGCATCTCTAATAACCTGTATGAAATATGATGCATAACAAAATCTCATCTACATGTGTATGCATGAAAAGAGCCTCTCAAAACTCAGAGAATGCACAACGCACAGAGTGGACCCTAAAGTAAACCGTGGACTTCCATGGATAACCACGTATTGATATTGGCTCATCAACTGTTTATCAAAAACACTATTGATGCAAGATGCTAATGGTAAGTAATTCTAGTCTAGACTTAAGAACACGGATTCCACCTTCCTGGGCTCAAACTCCGGTTGATTCTATGAACCTCTGACGAGTCACGTGACCGTGGACCTGTTGCCTGCCCCTCTGTGCCTCGTGCCCTCATTAGTGGGCAGCTACGGTGACAGTTTCCAAGTCCTAGGCCTGTCATGAGAGTTCAATGAGATTGCACACAGAGGGAATTCACAGTTCCAGAGGCGCGTTGTAAGTGCCAAATAAATGACAGCTGTTTTGAACATTCAGGAGGAAGACCCAGAAAGGACCACAGACCCCTGGAGACAACAGAGCAAGTGACGTGCGAGGCAGGGCTGCAGCCTCTTCCACAGCCCCGTATGGCACCGTCCACGGGCTCCCCCATGGCAGAGGGCACCTTGGCACTGCCCGCCCGCCCCCCTCCTCACCTTCTCCAGGCCGGTGGACTCATCCTCCAGGTCCTTGGGCAGCAGGATGAGCATGCTGAGGTGCTTGTTTTGAAAGGGGAGCTCTATGATCTTGCAGTTGATGCTGTCGATGGTGCCCATGCAGAAGGTGGCCTCCAGGCTCATCATCTGCACTGGCTTGGTGTCCGTCTGGAAGAGGAGGAGTGTGGACCACTTGCTTTTACTTCCCACAAGTGTGCATGCAGATGCGAATTCTATTTCTCCTCCATCAGAGGCAGTGACTTATGCTTTCATACACACACAGACACACACACACGTAGGTGCACATGTCCATAAACACACCTATTAATTTGTTCTTGTCACAGTTCCATGAAACACCTAAAACATTTGTTCCCTCTCTTTGTTAATGGGAGAAAATCAGCCTCATTTGGCCATCTCATTTTTAGGTTAGTGATACATGAATTTGTGTGTGTGTGTGTGTGTCCATCTTCATCAGAATAGGCACTATATTAAACATTTAACACTGCCACTTCATGATTTTGTCCAGCTCTTAAAGGAGACACACAGGACCTGATGAAAGGCCCAGTAAAGTGACTCAGAAAGTTCAAGGGCTGACAAAAGCAACCAAAAGGAAACAAAAAGAAAGTAAGGACCTCTGCATTCAAAAAGAGGGTGTGTCCCCACACAGAGCCAAGTCGTGTTTTATTGCCTTGTTAGGTGAACCACAGAGAGATCAAGGACATTTCAAAGTCGTGTTTACAAGCCAAGGACTTGTATGTGAAAAGTGCAATGCAGTCTAAAGAGTGGAACGCCTTGTGTCCCGCATCTGAGACACGCCCCCAACGTGCAGGGTCAGTCTGTGCCTACAGGCAGCTTTGAGGCGGTCACTGAACTCCGGGGAGGTGAGCTGGGGAGAGGAAGTGGATGGAGGGTCCCCAGGACGAGTGGGTATTTTGAAGAGGCCAGCAGCCCTCTCGGCGGTGACTGTGCTCTCGCAGTGAAAATGCCCAATGGATCTTCTACAGGGACCCACGGTGGTCCCAAAGGCCAATCAGGTTTGTCTGCTGCTGCCTGTGTATCCAAACTGACCCTTAGGGACGGGTCACTGATTCACCAAACAGTGCTGAGCACCTGCTACTGTACCAGATCTGGGCCAGGAATTATAGAAACAAAGGAATAAGGCATTATCCCTGCCGTTACAAAGCCCATGCACTCATGCAGAGATCTGGATAAGAAAATAAATAGATTTTGTTATGGAAACCGTGCTTGGGGCAGAGGTGGGGAGGTGGGGCTGAACATAAACTTCTGCTCGTACAAAAGAAAAGTACCAAAAGCCGGTGCAGCTAACTCAGGTATAAACTGTGTCTGGGGGTCTTTTCTTCCTGCATTCTAGCATGAAGGAGGTGCTGTTATAATATTTGGCAAAAACAAATGTGATTCATGCTAGGCACTCAAAGTGCTGGAAGAAACTTGAAAACTAGAATGGATGCATAGGAGCTACAAGGTAATGTGCCCCCTTCAGGCACCGCGCTCCCTGAAGCCTGGGTCTTTGTCCGCATTGTTAGCCCAACCAGATCTCATCACATGAGACCAAATTACATCATCATCACACAGACTCCTGGAGTTGCCTGGACCCTCTAATGAAATGGGTAGAATTCCCAGTCTCGGTTCCCTGGATTCCTCTGTGGGAGACGTACTCTGCCTATTCCCATGAATTCTGTCTCACAGGGGCTATGGCCTCGTCATTCACTCAGTGGGATTAAGAGGACTTCCCTGCAAAACAGGCTTCGCATTCTTCCCCACAGTGACGCCCAGAGCAGCAGCTGAGTGAGTCGTACTTTTTCCTCTGTGGCCAACACGTACCTCAAAGCACTTTATAAACTAAAATACCAGAACCATTTACTTCGCTACGAACAGATGAGATTATCGAGTGGCCCAGGTTTCAAGATGATTCAAAGGCCTCTGAGGTTGGAATTTGGTTTCTTTGCCTTTATTGCTAATGGTCACAAAGTTTATAGCCACTTTCCAGGCGGCAATTTAGTTTTACCCACTGGGCTGTAGGGCCTCCTAAGTTCTCATTCAACCTGGACTCAGAACGTTCTGGAGAAGAGTGAGAAGCTCTGGATTACGGTTCCTTTTCCACCAGAGAAGGCACACCACTCTGCCTTAATTTCCCTCATGTGAGCGAACTCCTGTGGTCCTCCCTGCTGCTATCATTTTTCAGATCTGTAGCGGGGACCCTCTGACACCCTGCCCCACTTACCTTGTTGACGCGGAAAGGGTGTTCTTTGGTTTCCGATTCAGGGAACTTCTTCATCCACTTTCCCACGAAGTAGGCAGCGTTGACCACAAGGAGTCGGGTCTGGTCATTTACACTGTTGGTGGATAAAATGTCCTCGAAGCGGCCTGCAAACAATTTTAGGAAACCGCAAATTGCACGGGGTTATTCTTCCTGAGCGCACGTGCTGTCCACTCGCTGGGGATTCAACACTCGCTAGAGCCACACCCGGAGGGGCTGAGAGCCAGACCACCTTATTTCAGAAGGACTCCTGTCTCTCCCTTTGTCTCCCCACAACTGGGCTTACCAAAGCCTCCTCGGGAGGAGACTGAAGGGGGATGGAGGAGAAAGAAATGAAGAGGAGAAAGAAGAAAAACACAAGCTACCTCGAGCTAGACATTCATGTACATGCTGTCACGTATTCCTCCCCTTTTTACAGACGGGGAAGCAGCGACATAGTCTACAGTCACTTGCCCGAGATGGCACACTATCGAAGGCAGATCAGGACTGGAGACCTGTGCTCTGGACTAAAACTGAATGAGCGTTCACTTTACACCCAGCCCGGGCTTGCATTTTCACGTGCATTAGCTCAGGTTTCTCACAGTGATCGAGTAAGCAGAGGTCATGATCCCCATTTCACAGATGAGGCAACTGAGGCTCAGAGAGGCCCCGGATCTTTCTAGTTCACTCAGCTGGAAAGCAGGTCTGAGCCAGGACAGGACACTCCTCTTCGCCCCACAGCTGCACCCCTTCCCAAGTCGCCCAGGTGAGGGCAGGGCGGCCGGTCTGCGCCAAGGTCAGCTGGCTCGACCACAACTGTAGTTACTCTGGAGCTCAAGTTCCCAACAGCAGAGCAGCTCGGAGGTAAGAGCCCCCCCAGTGAAGTTAAGTCCTTGTATTTGAATAGCACTGACGGGTTTCACAAAGGGTTTCCATTTACCTAATCTCTAAAAGCAGTGAAAAAATGTTCTCGGGTGAGGATTAAAAAATAAAAAATTCTAAAAGCAAAACTGTTACAGCAATTTAAATAGGGGCTGTTTTGTGCTTATAATTGTGTTTAACCTGAGGTTAAACCATGTTTTTCCTTTACATAGGAAGGCACAGGAACTTCAACTATGAACACATATGTATGCATACATTTGTGTGTGGGCATACGTATCTATGGCTACCACCTACTCGCTTGCCTACCATATTATCTAAGTTAATCCTCACAACAACCATGTAAAAACTAAATTAGATAACATATGCCCCATTTTACAGTTCAGTAAACTGAGGCTCCAAGTAGTTCAGCTGACAAGGGGCAGTGTCCAGGTTTGACTCTGAGGTCATGAAGACTCCAAAGCCATGTTCCTCCCACGCCCTCACCCTGCAGTGACGGTGCAGACTCTGCCACCCCTGAGTCCGCATCGAGACAGGGCGGCTCTGGCCGTTCAGACAGGAAGTGCATGTCCCTTGCCCCAGAAACATGGCCCTCACTAGACTGAACGGTGCCCAAAATATCCATCGCAACCTTTTGCTCCTTCACAACTCGGCACTGCATCCCAGCAGGCGCCTCCTAATGGAAATATAAACACGATCCTGGGAACCAGGACATGGATGCCGACCTGCCCTCAAAAATTGTCTTACTTCCGAGTCTTTTCTAGCAAGGAAGAGTCAAGGAGAACTGAAAGGGGGTCAGTGGAAGGAGGGTTCAGGGAAAGGAGAGGCCCGAGGCAGGACCGGACCGGGAAGATGCTGCAGAAGAGACCAGGGCCTATCAGAGGGCTCAAGCGGTTGGGAGGGGTGGGACTGAAGACATGTTTCCATCCTCTATGACTTGTTTTGTTTTTTTATGAGTATAACTGATTGCCTAAGACTCTCTATACCCTTTTTCCGTAATACACTTGCAGAATATTTGAGCTAGAAATGGCCTCAGGGATCACCCAAGCCCTTCATTTCCAGTTTGAAACACTGGACTCGTGACTTGCCCAAAGCCAGACTTTGTCAGCTCAGCAAGGCAGGCATGGGCAGCTCGTCAGAGAGCGAGGCAAGGAGGCCAAATAAAACAGAAGCACCAGGAATTTCTGCCAAGTGAAAAGGCGACGGAAGAAAGGCCCAGAAAGCCAAGTTGTTGGAATGGCTTGATGGGCAAGGATTTCGCTTCTGAACTGAAAGCATCGGAGGGACCCGCCAGGCGTTCGACGCTCCGCTGAGCAGGGAGACTCATGGGAAGGCAGGTCGAGATTTAGAGCAGACTAAAGGAAGATACTTGCCGTCCGTGAGATCCTTAATTGCGTTGTTGATCTGACCTTTCGTTTCTTCCAGTTTATCTTTGAAGTCAACAGTTTCCATTTCCTTTGCGTAGGGTCTCTTCGTGGAACTTACAAACTCCTGAAAAGCAGCCGGTTCATAAAATCACAAGGCACTTTGCAGTCTGCAGTCAGACTCGCACCTTGCCACATGGGTCTAACGAAAGGGCTTTTAAGTGTCTATTCCTATGAATACACTTTCAAAATCTGAACTATCAGGCAAATTGAAACTTCGTGTAGAAATCAATGACTTTTCTTCATATTGAATGTTTTCCTTCTTTAATTCCAAGACAATATCAATTATTAAATGCATTCATCAATTTAGTATCAGCTTTGTGGGGAAAGAAGCACCCTGCTAAGTGTACGTAACAGTTAATGTATGATTTCAGGAACATTAAAATGTGTGTACACAGATGTGTCTTAGAATGGAAGAAGTGTACAGAAAAGAGAATTTTATCAGCAGAAAACTCTACTCTCGCTGAAGCAAATATTCTACAGACTTGTGCTGTTCAAGCTGTGGCCCAAGAACCAAAGCCTCCACATCATCACCTGGGACGGTGTTGGAAGTGCAGAGCCTCAGAGCCCCCAGAGTTGCTGCATCAAAATGTGGCTTTTCTCGAGATGCCAGGGTGATTCCCCTGCACCTTGAGTTTGAAACAGTGGAGAACAAAGCAGTGGGTCTAATTCTAATGCTGGTTGAAATGCAAAGCCCTAAACTGCATCCCTATTCACTTTGATTCAAGTGACCTGAGGCCAGGAACTTGCCCTTTTCACACCCAGGCAGCTCTGGGGCAGGTGGCTGTCCTCAGGCCGCACCTGTCTGCGACATTCCCAGTGAATCTACAGGTGCTAGACAACCAACAGGAGCCATTGGAAGCCGTTGAAATAAAATCCCTTGCAATTCCCGGTTTGGTTGAAATAATTCGAAAGGTTGAACAGCTCAACCAAACTAAACATAGCTGACTAAATATGCGAACACAGGGCTCCTTCCATTTCTTCAGAGCAGCCGTGGCCTTAGCCAGTTTGATTCCGTTAATTACAACCCAACCTCAGAGCCAAGTGTTGCCCTTGACCGAGAGAATGGAGGCCACCTCAGAACATGGGAGCCTCAGTAAGATGAATGGCCCCCGCGGTCCTCAATGCCAGCAAGAAAATGTATCAAGAATCTCCTTAAGGACTACCTAAGGAGCTTTTAAATTTTTTCTATACCCAGGCCCCCACTCACATCTCAATATTTTATTTTATTTCCCTGAGTGATCACTGGAAGGAAAATGGCCACATATATGTTTTCAATCAGCAAGAATAAACTCACTACCATGTCTAGTGACCATTGTCCTCAAAAGATCTCAACCAGAGAAACAAAAAGCTATACAGAACATAATAAAACTGTGGTAAAACGTCTAACTGGTAGTCTACCTTTTAGGTTTGGAAAGCTCAAAATTCTGACCATCCAAACACAAACTGAATCAACTCTGTATTCCTAACACAGAGAACGAACTTCTTTCATGTAGTCCAGGATGCTGACTGTGTGTTTCAAGTACAGATTTCCTTAAATATTATGTTATAGTCTGGAATCAAAGTTAAGGGCACCACGGTGTTCTTCGTGTGCTTCTTTCAAGAAATGGATGAAATTAAACACCCAGAACAACCTATATGGACACCCTCAAACACACAAAGACAATTTGTGACTGATAAAAACTGCTGATTCCTACAGTTATTACATTTCATATGGACTTTGAGAAAATCAGGAGAATGTTGTGCACGAACAATAAGGTGGAGAACTTGAAATGTTGCCCAGCCCGAGTGCCCACCCTGCTGTCTGGGGAGAAAGGTGCAAATCCTGAGTTGTCTTGCATCCCCAGAGATCATTATCGCTCACTCTGTTCTCCATTTCTCTAAGTGAGGAAGTCAAGGGGCAGGGTGGGATCTGTGAGTGTTCGAGAGGGAACGGGGAGGCCCTGGGCTTCTCCCTGTTTGGAGCTACAGGATGTGACTGCCGCTGAATCCCGGTAACTTCAACCTCTCCACTAGGACTGACCCATTTTAATGGGCCTCTGATCAGACCTGAGCACCCTAGAAGTAAGCTTTACTGGAAACGACAATGGATGACTTACCGTGGAAGGATTCAGGGACTTGTCTACATAGAGCCGTTTGATTAGTCTCAGCGAGTAGAAGGAACTAAGTTTGTTCACATCTGATGTCACTGTTTGAAATCCAAAGGGCACATCTTTGACATTTTCAAAATGAAAGACCTGTGAAGATAAAAAAAGTCCATGACCCATGAAGCATCGTGTCTTCCCACTGCAGTGGGCACATGGTAACTGTCACTGACCGTGGGGGATGCACGATCTCCCTGCTCCATTGTCCCATGAGGTAAGGCTTCTGAGCCTCAGCACTGCTGATGTTTGCGGCAGGAGATTCTTTGTTTCCGGGGCAAGGCGGTGGGTATTGTAGGATGTTTAATGGCATCTCTGACCTACTAGGTACATTTTGTGGCCACCAAAAATGTCCCTGGACACTATCAAAGATCCCCGGGGAGTGGGGGGCAAAATTGTCCCCACTGAGAAACTCTGCCATTAAGTACTCTTCTCTGGATTTAACTATAGGGAGAATCTGCCCTTTCTTCAAAATGATGCCTCTAATGCTCATACAGAAAAAGCTTTCCAAACTTGGAAAAGAGGGAAACATGGTTATAATTTCCATCGAATTTAGACCCACAAAGAGGGAGATGACTAGCAAAATAGTCATCAGGCAGTTTTCAGACTCCAGGATAGAGGAGTCTCCAGTCCCTTCCGTTCCTCTGACGAGTGCCAAATAGGCCGATGTGTCGTTTATGGTGGGCCACCCCCATCCACGGTGGGCTGCCCAGGGTGGGCCAGGGTCAGGCGGCCTGGCCTTGAGCCCCAGCCTGTGTCCACTGGAAATACAAACCAGCCCAACTCTGCGAGGCTCCACCTTCCCCTCTGCAAACCGGACTGACAATACCTACTACTCTCAATTTCAATAATTTGAGGGCCCTCCATTTCAAGTATCAAGTTTTCACTTATCACGACCCAAACAATGCTTCACGGGTCATTCTTTCTGGGGATTTATAGATACAAGGAGATGCTCCCTGTTTAACTGCTATGAGCTCATGCAAAGAAAGATTCTGTTGAGCCTAGGATGACGCACAGAAGAATAATAATGGAATGGAGTTAGACAGGCATTCACATGCCACCTAAAAGTAAGTGGGGGGAGGGGGCAGAAACAGGTGGGGAGAAGTAAAAAGGTGCAAAGTCCCAGCTACAAATAAGGCATGAGATGCAATGTACAGCATTGTGTATTATCATAGTTAATAACGCTGTATTGCATATTTGGAGGTTAAGAGAATAGACCTTGAAATTGCTCATCACAAGAAAAAAATTCTGTAACTGTGAATGATGACAGCTGTTAACTAGACTGATTGTGGTGATCATTTTGCAATATATACAAATACCAAATTCTTACATTGTACACCTAAAACAAATATCATGTTGAATGTCCAGTATACCCCAATAAAAAACAGTAATAAAGCATGATAATGTAAATAAATTTTGTGCATAAGATGGGCATATAGATTTATACTTTCTGGTCCGGGTATTTGCAGTGGAACATCCAATAAGCACCTCTCCTATCGATTCTTGCGGTAGAACACTTACAAAGATGCCAGGTGACTTGCCAAAGGCCACTCATTAGCAGAAACCCTATGATTACCGAGCAGATCCCCAGGTGCCCCGTCACACGTGGCGCCTGGGTCGCAGGGCACACACAGGAGCTTTCTTTCACATTTAAAAACAGATGGAGAGAGTGTGAGAAGGGGCCCTACTCTCCCTCCTGAGCAGCTCTGGCCACAGCGCCCCAGTCACTCTTCCCTAGGCTCTGCGTTTTCTACTAACTGCTCCCTCTCCCAGCCAACACAGGGCATGGGGCTTACCTGTGCGATTTCATTGGCCGTGTCACCTTTGGCTCCTACTTGAACCAGGGACAGGGAGGTGGAGAGACAGATCGGAGAGAACAGGACATTGCCCGCTGGCTCCTGTTCGCACAGCTTTTTGAAGAGGTCAACTGCAAAAGCCGAGTTTGCCAGCTGCAGGGCGTCCATCGTGGGCCTGGAATAAAAAGGACAAGGGCCTTTAAAGTCTTCCCACCCGCATTCTGCCAACCTAGTGAGAATTTCACCTAAACAAAGCAATTGCCTGCCTAGAGGAGAGGAACTGTCCATTAAAGACGATTGTAAAGGCCGGTGGGGAAGAAATTTCTGGGCAAATGCCCCAAGGGCTGAACAGTGCAGCACCCAAGGTCTCTGTGTGCACAGCTCTGCCTGGAATTCCCAAATTCAGGTGTGGTGGCCCCATGGCCATTGTCAAGAGCCAGACACCCACGCCTCTTCCTCTGCCAGCAGTCAGGGCAGTTGGTGGCAGTGATCAGAATCACTCGGTTTTATTTATCCACATTGTGTCAATTAGGATGTAGGTTAAAGCATACACAAATTGACATTTCTGTATATCAAAAGCTGCCAAATCACAGCAGTTTTGTGGGGTTCAGTTTAATGATTGGTGTTATGGGTTAAATTTGTGTCTCCCCCAAGAGATATGCTGACGTCCCACCCCTGGGACGACGAACGAGACCTTATTTGAAAATAGCACCCTTGCAGACTTCAGTAAGCTGAGGCTGTTAGGGTTGCCATCACCCAATATGACTGGCATCCTTCTCCGAAAGAACAGGAGAAAAGGCAGAGACAGACATGCATGAGAGGGAAAGTGATGTGAAGCTACCGGGGAGAGGTCAGGGGATGGCAGAGGCAGAGACTGGGGTGACGCTTCTGCGAGCCGAGGAACCCCAGGGACACCCAGAAGCTAAGAGAGAGGCGAGGATGCAAGTCTCCTAGGGCTAAAGAGCACAGCCCCGCCGAGACCTTGACTTCAGGCTCTGGCTCCAGAACTGTGGGAGAATCCATCTCTGTTGTTCTAAGTCGCCC
>PVKM010029287.1:0-17843 GCA_004027735.1 Carollia perspicillata | reverse complement strand
TCCAAAAGGTGAATTGACTTGCTCGAGGCCACACAGTTAGGAAGGGGAAGAGGAGAGATTTGAACCCAGGCACTTGAGCTGGAACGCAAAATGTTTTCACTCTACCCGTCTCTCTCCTTGTCTGGTCCCATGAACTCGTATCTGGGGCTCCAGCAGTGTAACACCAGCCCAGATTATGGGGCTGCAGTGGAAAAAGGCCTCTTCAGTGACTGAAAAGGAAAGACAATTAAGAGGACTCCCAGTAAGATCATTGGCTCTGTAAGCCAGGAAATTACACAAAATTTCCTGTGTAATTTCTTCTGGAAATTACAGATCCACCAATAACTCTGTCTTGCAGAGTAATTTCTTCTGGAAATTACACAAAAGCAACAAGCCAATAAAACCCCCTGTCTTCATCTCTGATTCTTCCCACAATCTACATTTTTCAGGAAAACTAAGAGGTAAGAATAAACTGCAAACTCTAAAACACCTGTCAGGGCTGCCCAAAACGTATGTGGTAAGAAACTGCATGGGAGGAAGGGCAGGAGAAACCCAGCCCAGTGAGGTGGCCCCGGGGTGGCACCTCACAGGAAGTGCGGGCTCAAGTGTGCTTCCTGAAGGTGAGGTGCTCACCCGGAAGTGAAAAAGCTTCAGTCCACATCTGCCACCACTCTCCAGGGAACTGGGATACATAGGCTGGAGCAGAAGCTCCCCAAGACCCAGTTATGCGCATGGAAGCAGGTGAGGCAGTGTTGCAGAAATGCGCCATGCAGCCATTTTCGCAGGAAGCTGTCTGTCTCTGAGGTGGCAGAGACCTTCTGCAGCAGGGAGGGCTACCCCGACCCCTCCTGCCCCTCCCCAGGGAATGGCCCAGGAAAATCCCCACTAAATAATTGGTATCGGAGGGAAAAAAGGATCAGGCATAGCATTTATACAAAGATCATATTTTTAAACATCTGAAAAAGAGGAGCAAAATTTACTAATAGGCAAAGAGCACCAACCAGAAAACCATAGATTGGGATAAATTCCGAAGAGATCAAAGATTTCATTGAACAAAATAAAACCATGCAAATATAGGAGAAAATATGGAATTATTTATTTCTAATTTATAGTTATTAATATTGTTAAAAAGACAAACGATGAACTGGGTGAGATTTTTGATAGATGAAGGGCTAATATCCTAATGGATATATATCCCCTAGAATTTTGTAAGAGAAAGAACAAAGTTTATTAGAAAAAATGGGCAAAAAATTAACAACATAAATAAAAGAGGTAGTTTAGAGCAAAGGAAGTACAGGTTCTTAAGTGGATAGAAAGATGCTCGACTTGCTTATAATAAGAAAAGTCAGTGAACATGACATAAAGCTGTCATTTGCATCTCTGAATGGTGGGACCTCACGAATATGGTGCTGCTGAGGCCGCAGGGAGACAGACACTCTTCCGCATCCCTGCTGGGAAGGTAACCCGGTCCAGGCCTGAGGGGGACATGTGGACATACAGCTGACGCCATTGGACTCGCTGCATCTGTCTCCGGGCGTGTATGCTGCAGATACCTGTGGACTTCCACACAGGGCCATTCACTGTTGGCAGTGCTTAAACTTCCAGACCCTGGAGACACAACCCCATCAGAGCCCAGTTCAATAAATAATGGTTCATTCATACACTTGGATGTTGTCTGCCTAGAAATAAAAAAAGAGGACACTATGTAATGACATAAAAAAGTTTTTGAATATATTGCTAAGTGAAAAAAACAAGGTATACAAGAATATCTTTTGGAAAAGGAGAAGTTTTGGGTAAGGAAATGGGGACATATACATTCACACCTTGTGTTTTATATATGTTAAAAATACAGAGAGAGAGAGAGAGAGAGAGAGAGCAAGCAAGCAGGGAGTTGGGTATCAGTTACTTGGGGACAGGAGACACAGGAGGGAGCCTCCTCACTTTTTGCCATAACTGAACCATGTGCATGTATGAACTATTAGTATTAGTTTCCTAGGGCTGCTGTATAAACTATCACAGAGTTGGTGCTTTGAAACAACTAGAATTTATTCTCTTACAGTTCTGGAGGCCAGGTGCTGGCAGGCCATGCTCCTCCTGAAGGCTCTAGGAAAGAATCTTGCCTTGCCTCTTCCAACTTCCAGCGACTCCTAGCATCCCCTGGCTTGTTGACGGCGTGCCTTGAGTCTTCAACTCTCCTTTGCATCCTCTTCTCTGTGCTTCTTTGTCCTCACTGTGTGCAAGGACCTCATACAAGGACCTCAGTCATTGGATTTAGGGCTCACTGTTTATCAAGAATGATTTCATCTTGAGATCCTTAGCACATTAGAACTTTAGAACTCTATTTCTTTAAAATGTCATATTTTGAGGTTCTGGGTGGATGTCATTTTTTTTGGGGGGATACTATTTGGTTCACTACACTATTCAAAAATATTTTTTAAAGAAAAATACAGCTGTTGTAAAATAACCTTTCACAAACATTGCAAAGAAGCAAACACTAATCTTTCTTTTACAACTTAGTATTTCTAGGTTAAGCATTGAAGCTGGAACACAACAGAAATCCATTCTCTGAACAAATGGGACCATTTAACGGAGCCATCATGGCTCTCAATGCCATTTACCCATCTCAGAGAAAGAGGAGAGCTGGGAGTGAGTGAAAATATTTATGTTAAACACCCATGGAGCATAAAGAGACAGTTGAATGGGCTCCCATTCTATTAACAAGGCGACCGATGAACTAGATGGATGGCCAGTGTGAGTTGTGTAAATGGCGGTTTCCAAGCACCATTTCTAAGAGGTCTTTGCTGTAAAAGTGATGAACTCACATCTCAGGACTTGGGACATGGCATTTTAAGATTAGCTGAGAAAAAGCATTTGGGTATTTATTGTCTTAGTCTGGTCAGGCTGCCACAGAACACCACAGACTGGGTAGCTAAACAGTTCTGGAGACTGGGAAGTCCAAGATCAAGGTACCCGTCGATTCAGTTCCTGGTGAGGAGTCTGTATTACTTGCAGATAGCTGCCTTCTCATGACAGGGAAGGAGGGGAGGACAGTGAGAGGGAGGGGGAAGAGGAGAGGGGAGGAGGGTAGAGAGAGAGAAAGAGAGAGAGAATATGAGCTCTCTTATGAGGTCATAAGGCTCCACCCTTATGACCCTGATGACCTCATTTGGCTTTAGTTACTTCTTTCCTCCAAGTACAGACACACTGTGGTTAGTACTTCAGCATATGAATTTTAGGGGAGCACAGTCAGTCCATAGCAGGTATTTTAAACCAACTTGAACATTTTCAACATTGGTAAAGAGCCACGACAGAAGACTCCAATATGGATTCTGAATCAAGAAGAATTTAAGATGTTTTAGACACAATCATAAGGAACCCCAGTTTATCAGTTGACAAGCTATGTCCTGTCTTGGGTCCTGGAGATGGACAATAAGACATTAACCCATGTAAATAGGAGGTGCTTCCTCTTACAGTTATGGGGGTGAGGTGGGGGGAGGGGAGGGGCAAAAGCATCCCTTCAAGGAGAATATTTAGAGACTTAAAGGCCCAGAGTCAGACCACCTCAGCTCCAGCACTAAGCAGATGCCTTCCACCTTCAATTTTTCCATTTTTTCAGCTGTAAAATGGGTTGTAACAGCCCTCTTCATGTTGTTATGGAATTCAACGGTATGAGATCCGTGGCTGTTATTAGTACCAATAACACAAAGCCCACGCACAGGAAGTTGGCCGATGCTCAGCAGAACTCCGACGGCGATTATTGGCTGCGATCTGCAGGCCGACAGGAGAGCGGCACCACCCGAAGGCAGAGCGCCACTGGACTGGGCGGCAGCAGTGGCCTGCTTGTCTTGGCTGAGCATGGAATGCAATCACCCTCTCACCTCACGAACATCTGAAATTTATCTTCTAGGAATAAAAAGATTTAGAGGAACTTATACCCATTTAAAAATTAATGAGTAATTTTTGGCTGTAACGAGAAAAGCACAGCCTTGACTGGGAACCTGCACCCTGGAGCTCACAGCTTTGCCCGCCTAACACTTGGTGAGCCCCACTCGACCTTGGAGAGGACGTACCAGCTCTGGGTGGCTTCAGACCCCTCTAGAAAGTCTTCCGTGGTGGGCCCCTGGGGGAGGGCTTTGTGCCTTTTCTCACAGAAAGAATGTGGTGGATGTCTCACTTAATGGACCGATTAAGGAATCATTCTAGAAAAAAACAAGGGGAACTTGAGAAACAGCTGAAGCATCAATTTTTTTAAACATGCTTATAGAGCAAGAAATAAAAGCCTTTATGATATATTTCTTCACGAGGAAGAAAAATATGACTGAGTTTTGGCTTGGAATATCCTTGTGTTGGGGTAAGATAACAGCCTTCCTGCTTAAGGTCTTTTTGATGTCCCTCCTCCCCCTCCACTTTTTTTTTTTAACTTAAAACACATGAAGGGCATTAAGCAGGAGCTAAGCGGGAGATGATACTGGAAAGGCTGGTTGGGACCAAGCTGCAGAAGGACCTTGAGAGCCAGAGTGAGTTTCCCCTTAATTCTACGCACAACGGGCAAACAGGCTTTTTCGGAGCAGGAGGCAGCATGGACTGCAGGGGCAGGAGCTCGGGAATCTCATCAGCAGCGTGGCCTCCGGCACGACACCGGCCTTCTTTGCAGAATGAGAATGATAGATCTTGCACAAGGTGTTTTTGGGACAGGTAGGAGGTGCCGTGCGCTAGAGTGGTTCATAAATCGCAAGGCCATTTTTGGTGCTCTCACCAATCTGAATTACCATTTGGAAAGACGGGAACCTGCCTTAACCAGAGCAGGGGGTGTAGGCTGAGTCAGAGTGGAGAACCAGAGGAGCTGGGTCAGTCTGCTGGCTGGCCATTGCCATGACCACGGACAAAGACGGCTGAGGAGGCAGGAAGGGTGGGCCGGAATAACAATGCAATAGTGGGCAAGTCCATGTGGCATCATCACACCACTTGGAATGGGGAGAAGACAACACAACCACTCCAGGTTTCCAGGTGGAGGAGGGGAATTTTAAGCTATAAAGCTAGATGCATGGGACAGAGAGGAGCCAGAGGTCTGGAGGCGACGGTGATGTGGCTAGTTAGTTTTGGGCTGTGCTGAGTTGAAGGTGTCTGGGGATGCCAGTCAAGATGGACAAAGGGAAAAGCTGGGCGAGGAATTGGTGTGGGCTGAGGTGGTGGTGCTGGCTAGAGCTGAGGGAGTGGCTAGACTCCCTGGGAAGGAGAAGGGCAGACCCCCACCTGGAGAGCCAGAGTCCAAGGCCAGCAGTTGAGCACGTGGGCTTGGCAGTCAGACCTCCTGTCTTCACATTCATTGACCTTGGCCATGTTGCTTGATCTCTCTGTGCCTCAGTTTTCTCCTCTGTAAAAATGAGGATAAAAACAATATTCTTCATTGGGTTGTTAGGGAGAGTAAATGAAGCTGTAAGCATGAAACTCAAAATCGTGCCTAGCTCACAGTAAGCACTCAATAAATCAGTTCTTAGAATTAGAAGGGGAAATATGAGGGTCTATTTTGAGGCTCCTCATGCTAGTTTCCCTCCATTCACTTCCCTGGCTTGCTATTACTTCACATATAGTTTACAACTAAACCCCAAACATGGGCTTAGGTAGTGTCGTGGAAGTTAAATTAACATTTGAACGTATGAGGTTCCTTCATGAAGGACAGCCTTTCATTGACTTAAGATCTCCGGCACTAATTACGGGTTTCAGTACATGAAAGCGTTGCTCCAAGCCAAGCATTCCTTCTTTTAGATGTAAGATATATGAAAATAAAGCATGCCAATGGGAATGCAAATGCCTCAAACACAGCTTTAATCAAGATCGATTACCGCTTGTGCAAAAATGCACAAACCCTTGGTTTTCCTGTGGTCAGGCAAATAAGTCATGATAAATGAGTTTGGCCCCAGCTCCTCCTTTCAAAGGATACCTCACACAGGAGCTCTGATCTTTCTCAATTATAAATGGATGCATATGCATATTAGCATATTAGCATTCATAGGACACCAGTGAAGTGACTCAGTCGCTCGTGGCCTGCCATCTTTGCTTATTGCTTTCATAAGCGAATGTAACTCGAAGGTCTTTTCATGTCTACTCAACATTTGCAAGGGGTGACTATAAGATAATGAAGCAGACTTTTTGATTTTAATAAACGAGAATTCCAGAGACAGGCACTCAAATGAATGAGCCCTTCAGAAGAGCCAGTCTGGCACTTTGGAACATCTTTTTGGGGACTTGCCTTCCTAGTTCTTGGCACATTGTTTTAGATATCCTTATTGGTAAAAACAGAACAAAGCAGAACAAAAACAAACAAAAAACCCCAAAACTTTTCCTTAAAGGAGATGTACGTTTTTGAAAAGACATGAAAGTCACTCGGGTTTCTTTGAGGTAATGCCGTTTTTTGTCTAAAAACCAGGTGTCGCCCAAATAACGAGGCCATTTTCCTCACTTGGATCGTAAACTGGCCTGGATGGCACCCTGTAGGCAGGGTTTCTAAAGCACACTCCCCAAGAGGACACTCATTTGGCCCAGAAACAGAGTCTTCCTTGCAGGCCCCTCCCCGCACCGTCCCGGTTGCCTGGGATGTTTCTGGCTTTCAGTCTCCAGCGTCAGACAGACAAGCACGTCAGCCATTCCTTTATGAGACAGACATGGACAAGACTTTGGCCCTGTCCCTGTGACACAGTCATCCCAGGGCTTTTCGGCCTAGCTTACTTCCTGCAGGGACAGGCTCCTAACATCATCTCTGAAGGACACCGCTGACTTTGGCGTGCGCGCTCCACTCGGCTCCATTGCTTGCTGGTTGGTTTGTTTTTAAGACCAGCCTTGTTGAACCATTCTTGTACTTTTACATTTTTTGCCGTTATCTGGGGAAATGTTTGGAATTCTTTTGCTTCTGTCAGCTCCTGTCTCTTGGCAATGTTTTGCTTAAGCTGCGCCAGCCCCTGAGCTCCAAGAGGTGGATTCGGATTTCTAGACAGAGCTCTGCAGTTACTAGCTGTGAACCCTTAGCCTATCTGACCCTCAGTTTCTTTAAAGGGCAAATAGGAAAAACAAATGCCTTTACTATTTCATTGGGTTAATGGGAAGGTTAAAAGAGATATCTGTGAATGGTGAAGTTATTAATTTTTAACATGGAATATTCTTAAATAATGCAGCAAATGTGCATTGCTGCATTCAAAATGAAACCTCTGATCATATTATAATAACTATTATATTTTTATCCTCACCCAAGGACACCTTTTCATTGCTTTTGGAAAGAGAAGGAGGGAGGGAAAGAGAGAGAAATATTACCGTGAGAGATAAATGGGGATCAATTGCCTTCTCATATGTGCTTCGACTGGGGATCGAACCCGTGAAATTGAAGTCTATGGGATAACACTCCAACCAACTAAGCCACACCAGCCCAGGGTGATCATATTATAATTATTAACTGAGCCATATCAGCAGGAACTAATACATTTAAGCAATATAGATAATAAACAAAAAAAGGGGAGAGTTATGGGATCCCAAATTATGCTTTTAACAAAATTTAAAAATTATTTGCTTCTAAGTATTTTCTCTTACCTAACTAATGTAAAGGTAAGCTTAATTATTTTTTTCAATCTATCTCTTTAATTTTGTTTTCGCTGGCACTGTTAGCTTGAGTGACAGGAAATACAATAACAGTGGCTCAAATAAAAGTGTATTTCTCTGTCATGTGTGAAGAATTTTCTAGCTAGCAGGAATGAGGAAAGAAATGACAGACCCTTTTCTAGAAAGTTAAACATGAGATGTTTACTTATAAATCATCAGCTAGAACTTAGTCACAGGACCATATTCAACTCAAATGATTTTTAATTATGAATTTAATCACCATTTATTGAATACCAGATACAAGCAAGACTTTCTGGAAATTCATCACTGACTACTATGGGATGGCTGTGGTGGTGTGATAGTTATCTGAACAAGGATGTAGGACTTCGAGGAAAGATTCTGCTCAGAGCACTCGGGAGGGCTGCCTGGAGGAGGTGACATTCAGTTGGACCTGAAGGATGATGGAGGAGATGGCACGGGCAGGGATGGGGGCAGCAGGCTGGGATGTGTGCGGCTCACTGTGCATCCTGAGTAAGGCAGGACCGGGCCGGACCTTGAGGGATCTTAAGTGCCAAGCTGAAAAGTGGGAACTTTATGAGGGATTTGACCTCAGCAGGTCCTTCTGGGTTTAGGATGGAGGATGGAATAGACTTGAAGACAGAGTAGCACAGGAGGAGCTCCATTATTGATGTTTACTGTGTTCCCCTAGGGAGGACCAGGGTAGAAGCGAGGGTGGTGGCAAGTGAAAGCGAGAGGGGAAGAGAGTTTAAAACGTCCTCATCATCAGTAATGTAATCGAACTGGAGAGGCCTGGCTTGGCCACCCCGTGCCACGTGTTCCCACCTCTCGCCTCACACACCTTCCTGAACTTGCTATATTTGTTTCGTTAGCATTATTGCCATCGATCATAGTATGTAGCCATCTGTGTGCTTACTATTTCCCCGCACGTATGGATGTTCCAGGAAGGAAGGACGTTGTTTCATTCTTTGCCACATTCTTAGTGCCAGAATAGTTCCTATTATATAATAGGTGTTCAATACATATTTACTGACTTAAAATAAGTAAATAAAAAAAAGTTTGACATCCTTCCCACTGACTATATAAGTCAACTGGGCAATATGCTCAATCCGCTCCTGTTTCCATTTATGGATTAAATTTCCTTCATTCAAAAAAGCATTTGAGGTGGTTCCAGAAACATACACGCTACAGAGTGATTTTAAAGGAACAGAAACAAATCAAATCCAAAGGGAAAAGAGAATTGACTAGGATGATAAAGCATAGAGAGGCAATATGCAGATGTGCATGGCACAAAAGCGGCGCTCAAACTTTCAGGGTGGGAAACAAATTTACATCTGAGCTTCCTGACAGCCAAGGCGAAGAGGGGAATCCGACCAGTCATGAGACCTGCAGTCTCTATTAGAGAAAGCCCTGTGATTCTCTCAGAAGAAGACCTGGTGTTTTTTCTTGGGGGAAGATGAATCAAAACCACCTGCTTTAGTCTTGATGCTTTTTGGCAGGGCGCCTACTTGGTCACCTTCGCTGTTTTGCAGGGAGCTTAGTCTCGTGAGCAGCCTCACTTGGCCACTACCGGAGGTGACCAGAAGTGTATCCAAACCAGAAGCAGTTAGCGACAGGTTAAGTGACACTCAAGGGCAGAACTGGGTGGGGAGAGGAATGTAAATGGTCAGTTCCTGTCCTTCTGGCCCCTCCAGAGCCTCGGTCACTTTGCAAGTCTTATCTGCCCCGCTGAAGAGGAAAGGAATCTGGGAGAGGTCATTGAAATCGCATCCTTTGTTTGTCTCTCTTCCTTTGATTTATTCAGGGCTCTTTAAAGTGAGAGGTTTGGTTTGGCTGGTGGTGTCTTTTTAAGAGAGTGAAACCAGGTGAGAAGGGGAGAGGAAGCTGATTTTTGCCAAACAATTAAAAGGTGGTTTTGAATCTAGTAAAGGATTTTCTTCTTTAAAAGATGTGTCAAAGGACTTCTGAAAAAGTCGTATATCCACAGTGTAAACAAACTTCAAATAGGGCAAAATGGCAACAATGCCACGTTTTCATATGTTCTTGCAAAGACATTGCTATTTGAACACAGACATAAACATCTTTTGTAACTTAAATGAAAATTTATGATTCAAACTCTGCCCTTGCCTTTTTTCACTCAATAATACCTCTTGGAGAACATTCCCTCTGAGTTCCTCATAAGCTATTGTATTCTTTTAAAATTCAGGATGGCGTTCTGTAATATGAGTCCCATCATTTATGTATCTAGTTTCCCAGCTGATGGATATTAGGCTGTTTCCAGGGTTTCAGTATTATGAACAACACCCTAATGAAATCTGAAATTTGAATCTGCATCGCAGTCCTGGAAGGACACAGTTGTGAAACTCAGAAGGCTGCAACTAGGAGACTTATGAAGGGGACTTTTTTACAGAGGTATAGCTGGTTTAAGGGGCCACCCGTGGATGCTGGGGCACCCAGGAACTGGGACCAGCCAGGTCCAGGCCAGCGTGGAGGAAGGGCCACCCAGTAGGAGCTGTATGTTTCCAGAAACACAGCATCAAAGGGTAGAGGGAGCAGGGAAAAAAACAAACGGAACAATATCTCTTCCACTCTCCTCTTGCTCTGAAGTCTCCTGCCAGAAATTTGGCCTCCCATTAGCCAAACCCAACGACAGGGGCCAGATGGCAAGGGACCCAGATGACTGGAGTGGTCACTTTCCTGGCACAGGTCTGGGCAGAGAAGAACAGAAAATGGGTCTGGGGTGGGAGCAGAGCTTATGTGTAGTGTATCTATGGGAATTTCTAGAACCAGACTTGGGGCTTAAAGGCATATACACGCCCTTATTACTGTTTTGTAAGTCAGTATTCATTTTTATTGACTTTTTCTGTGGGCTTTCCCTTCCTTTCTGCATTTCGGTATTTTTATTGGGAGTAATTTCCTTTCTATCTGAAGAACTCCCTGCAGTGTTTTTGTTTTGTTTTTTTGTTTGTTTGTTTTAAATTCTGCTGGCTGAGAATTTTCTCGGTTTTGCTTGTCCTTTGACCTTTAGCTTTGAAGGATACTTTCGCTGAGTAGATGACTGGAAGTGAGCAGTTCTTTTCTTTCAGCACCTGGTCGTCCGAGTTTTATTTTTCCTGCTGAAAATCACCTCTCAGTCTTAATGTGGTTCCACTGAAGGCTCTCTGTACTTTTAAGTTTTTATCTCGTCTTCGGTTTTGAGTAGTTTGAAGGCGGCTTTCCTATGATATGCCTCAATGTGGTTTCCTTTGTTTGCATTGCGATTGAATTCAGTGAGCGTCTTGAATCTGAGTTATGACATATTTCGTCAGTTTCAGAAAAATTCTTTTCCATTATCTTTTCAAATACTTCTGCCCTATTTTCTCTTTCCGTGTCTCCAATTACACATATATTATCCCTTTTCATTGTGTCCTATTTGTCTCATATACTGTTTTTTTCTACATTTCCCATCCATTTTTCTCTTTCGCTAGTGCTGGTATTTTCTGTTGTGTCCCACTAAATCAATCGAGGTCTAAATCTGGGTCTCGATCTACCCTTAAACCCATCTACTGGATTTCAAAGTTTCACTTGTATGTTTTAGTCCTAAAATTTTGATTTAATTATTTTTTGTACATTCTGATTATCTGGAGAAACTACCCTCCATCTGTTTATTTATTGATCTTACTATTTAAAAATAAAACATTAGCTCTTTTTTAAAAAAACTCCAATATCAGGGTCATCTGTAGGTCTTTTTCTACTGTCTTTTTTCTCCTCTGGGCTTTTGGTTATTTGGACTTGTCTCTTAGTATGCCTGGTAATTTTAAAATGAAAGGTAAGACACTGTGTATGAAAAAAATGTTGAGGCTGTAGGTGATGTTTTCTTCCTCCAGAGGGCGTTATCCTGTCCTTAGCTACTCAGCGAGAGCAGGGATTGACCATTTGAAGACAGAGACCGGCCAGCTGTGGCCTGGGCTGCAGTTTCGGCAAGCCTCTGCCTAGCTCTCTTGCCTCTCTCACTTTCAGGCTGCCCCTGTCCAGGCGTACCAGCTGTCCATCTGAAGTATGATCTAGAAAGCCTCTCTTTTATGAGGTTCTTGAACCCTCATGCTTGTATCCTCACTGTGAGACTCCCAAAACGCCGATTTTAGTTTCTGGGGGTTTTGTTGGTTCTCTTAGCCTCCTGCTCAGACAGCTTCAGAATGTAGCAGGTGTCTTCTGGGAGAACTGGTAGTTTGGGACTCGGCTCTCTGCCCCTCCTTTCTCAGGAGGGTTCTGGCTCCTATGCCTCTAACTTTATCTCTCTAGCCCCACACACTGTCAAAAGAGTTTTACTGTGTTTGTCTCTCAGCAGGAGCCCTCTGACTGGTGTAACTGGGCTGTTTGCCTCCTTCCCACAATTGGAAGCGGTAAATGTTCTGACTGGAAAAACACTGCATACTGTCCACCCACCTTTCCACTGCCCCTTGATTTCAGAAGCGTCACTGGCTGAGTCCTAGTCTTGCAACATCTTTCTAATGCCTCAAGCAGATGTTGTCTTTTTTTAAACTGTATTTGGTTTTTCCTGTTGCTCTTTACTGGAAGATTGGCCTGCTATAGTCTACTCCATTACACGAGGTCTGTCCAGAATGTATCCAGCCATGGGCTATAAAAAAGAGAGACGTTTATTGAAGAAGACATAAGATGCAAGAAACATTGCACACAGGACAATGACGCCTCAGGCCCCTTCAAAGTAGGCACCTTGGGACCTCACAGAGTTCTCCCGATCACCATCAGCTGCCCCGTCATATTTTCCTGAAACTCATTGACGGTCCAAAATCTCTCCCCTTTCAAAGGTGATTTTAGTTTTGGGAAAACCCAGAAGTTGCAGGGCACCAAATCTGGGATGTAGCGGGGCACCGAGTCACCTGGGTGATTTGATGTTTCGCCAAAAAACTCTGCACTGAGACGTGGTGCATAAGGGGCATGTTTTCACAGTGAAGCTGCCAGTCACCAGTTGCCCATAGCTGCGGCCTCCTGAATCACCCAAATAGTTTTCACAGAGGAACATTTAAGCTTAGTGCAAAATCTGAGGCAGATTCATTTCTCTACTCACTCAGTCATTTTGAACGCGATGGCCGCACAGTATGCCTGGTCACTCAACTACATCTACCACCCCCACTGACCAGTACAGTGATGTCGGCATTGTTCATGTATGTGCATTCCAGTCCACTCTCCTTGGCTGCCAGCTTACATCCATGTCATGTGAACCGTTCTCGTTATATTAACAATGGTTGGACTTTTTCCTGACAGACCTTGTCGTATTCAGAAATGGAAGTCATGTCTCATAGTCTATTGTTTACTTTTCTTGGATCTCTACTATTCTTTCTTAGTTCTGCCCCTATTTTAAATACAGGGTTTTCTTTGTATTTTGGCATTAAATCATATTGCCTTTGATTCCAAGTGAGTTCAAACTAGATTACAACTGCAGCCCAAGCTTATATTGGCATGACTCTCCCTGGGACCAGTTATACATCAACCAGATATGTCCTCTGACATCAGGTAAAATAAGCCCTCATTTCTTGATCTGTAAAATGGGGACAACGGCCATTCCCTTATAAGGTTGTTTAAAGCTTAGTAAAATAATGTGTGTCAGGCGCTTAGCATAAGGCTTCATACTTAGTGATGTGCTTGGTAAAAGTGAGTCATTATTAGGAAGAGATAAGGAAGGAATAAGAAAAAAGGAATTCATAGAAGGCCATGGGAATTCATGGCAGCTAGCTGTCTCCTTCTTTACCAAACTGTTTATTGACTTCTTCATTGATTTTTCAAGAATCAAATTGGCATCAGGCTTCTTAATGGTGTCTCCAATGGCTAGAAATTAACAATAAAGTATTTTCGACATTATGAGAAAAAATATTTTAAGCCTAGAAGTCTATACTTGGGTAAACAAGCTTTCAATTAGAACAGCAAAGCGGGGCCGTGCTCCCCACCCCCACTCACTCTGCTCTATTTTTTGCCCTCCTGCCCACCATCCTCTGTGGCCACCATTGAACAGGTGGGAGGAAGCTGGCGCTCAGTGGAGACCTAAGGCTTCCACCAGCACCCCAAGGAAGCAGGGGGAGGGATGGATCTGCCACAAATGGGCATCATGTCTAAACCGAACTGTGTTTTCACTTCTGATGGCAAGACCTCACCACAAAAGCTGAAAGCAAGTTAAAGCTATGCAGTTCTCACGTAGCTGTCTGCAACTTGCTCCACAGTCAGTGCATGGGCTCACCATCGGGACTGGGGCGAGGAGGAAAAGCACAATAACAAGAGCATCGGAAGATGGGGAATGAGTGCCGGGATGCACCGCGAACAATGTCGCCTGCACTCGGATCTGTGAAAAGGCAGAGCAACAATGCCATCGTCCTTCTGGCCAGGAATTAGCTGTGAGGATAAACAAGCTCAGTCCAATGAGCAAACTTCAGCACATTTTTTTTATGACCGTGTTCAGTTATCTTTATTACAGACAGTTTACATGAAACTTTTTCTGAGTGCTGGTTTAGTTGGGACCATTCACTTGGCTAGTAAATAAACGTGTTTATGCTTTAAAAAAGGCAAAGCAGATATTTTGAGACATGTTAAGGACATGTAAGAAGCAAATTTAGCCCCCACAGACTCTCTTTGAAAAGACTACTTAGGGATGTGTCCCCGTAGGGGGAAAAATAAATACGAGAAACAAGAGGACGAGAGTTGTGTGAGACGGCAGCAAACCAAGAAACATGGCGAGTTAACCTGAGACCTCAGCAAGGCGCCCCGTGTAAACAGCAGAGGAGGTGACATCTGGGGCTCACGGGAAGTGACGGCAGTGGGGCAGAGGTGGGAGGGCGCCCAACGGCAGAGGTGTGTATTTCTCGTAAAATACACACCAAATTATACACGAATATGTAAAAATGACACTAGTAGATGTATATGTAATTTCATGTGAATACCCAAACTGTCGTTATTTATAGGCGATATAATTATTATACTGAGAAACCAAGGTAATCAGTGAAAAAATGGTTTTAATTTTTCAATTACAGTTGACATTCAATATTCTATTAGTTTAAGGTATACAACCTAGTGATTAAAAATTTATTATACCTTGTGAAGAGATCACCTTGATAAGACTAAATAAATATAAAGCACATTGAGAGATTTTTATATACCACCAATAATCAATCATGAAATGCCATAAAACATCCTATCCGCACATGTCCACACCAAACCAAAACAAACAAACAAACAAACAAACAAACAAAAAAGACCCCAAAATCTAGAACAAAACCTAAAGAAATGGACAAGTATGTGAGAGTATATTTGAATAAATAGCGAGACATGTTATGCTCCGGGATAAAAATACTCAATATTGTGAATAAATCAGCTCTCTGTACATAATATATAAATGCACTGTCATCTCAATAAAAAAGGCAATGCAGTTTTTCACGGAACTCAATAAATGGATTCAGAAATTCATCTGGAAGCAAGAACAGGTGAAGAATTCTAGTAAATTATTGGAAAAGAGCTATAATGAGGATGTGGAGAACTTGTCCTAGATATATCAAGCCTCTCCAAGGTCATTGAAATTCTAACATTGTGGTATTGTTACAGGGGTTATCAAATAGCTCAAATAGACCTGAATAGAGAATCTGGAAATACACCTACACATATGTGAATATATATACATATATATGTATATATGTATATATATAAATTTAAGTCAGTAGGAAATTGCTGACCTATTTTGACTAATGATACTGAGGTGACTGGCAATCTACTTGGAAAAAATAAAGTCAGATCATGATTTTATAACATATGTCGTAACAAATCACACACACAAGATATTAAAATATTTGAAGAAAACTTAGGAGAATAGTTCATTAATATGGATTTGGGAAGCATGTTTTAAAGCCAGACACAAAGCATAAGGGAGAAGACTGACAGATTTGAGTACATTTAATACTTTTGTATGACAAAGAAGCAAAACGTGAAGGCAAGTGACCAATAAGGAGGAAATATTTGTACAATATCACGGACAGTAGATGACACTATTTAAGGCCTTGAGAACCTGCTGTGTATGAGGCCCTGGGCTGCACACTTTCACTCATGTCATTTTACTTAACCTTCAGGTCAAGTCGCTGAGGTAACGGTGACTGACGTCATTTTATAAGTGAAGAAACTGAAAATGGGAGAAGGTAATCATTTCGCCCAAACGTCAGGGCTCAGAAGTGAGCTGGGATTCGAACCCGGGCCTAGGCTGACTCCCGCCCCCACCACCTTCTCCCTCCCCAGGATGTAGCAGCACTCCTCCTGCCCTGGAGTCACTTGACTCATTCACAGTGGTTCTGGTTTGCTGGCTTCCGGACACCTGGTCCGTAAGGGTTTTTTCAGTGGGAAGGGTTCTGAAGTGAGGATGGACAGGGGATCTTCATTCCATCGCTTCTCATGAGCTCCTGGGGGACAAACTCTGCCTTCTTCCTTGGTTTTGGAGTTTTCTGGGGTGCCCTTATTATCAGTCTGTGGCTCAGGGGATAAGCCAGGGAGCTTGGGCTGGGCCACCCCACTTTGGTCCTGCCACACTGCTCTCTTAGCCTTTTCACTCACTCATGCCAGGGAGAGAAGGCAGAGTCTGAGGGCGGCGGGCTCTGGAACTGCTGATTTTGCAGTGGGTGGGCTGGGCCAGGGCTCGGCTCGACTGGCTTGACCTTGACCGGCTCCGCCATTTCCTTCTCACTCCCATTCCCTCCTTTTCTGATGGATAGTTGAGGAATGTCCCACTGTGCTGTGAGGGGGCAGTCACCATTATTTAGAATGTCCTGGAAAAGCTGGCCATTCATTACTAAACCTCCCCTGGGCCTCCTCGAGAGAGCTGAATGAGGGACTTGGTACACCCAACTGGGTGACATTGGAGGGGTCACTTGTCTAGGCCTGTAAAGTAGAAATGATAATAGCTACCTTGCACGGTTGCTGTAGGGGTTAAGCAAATTGATGTATGGAAGCTCTTAGAATGGTGCCTGGCGCAGAATAAGAGCTCCGTAATGAATTCATTATTATGACTCTTGTGTAATCAAATATGTGTATTATAAAATATAAAGAAAATAGAAATTTAAGATTGAGACTACAAAATAAATAGAAATAGAAGGTCTTACATGTCCCTTAACACTCATGGATTATCTTGGGAACCCTGGGGTGCATTCACTCCCGACTTTGGAGACAGCTGGCTTGTCAGTGACAGGATTACACCATATCCCTAAGTATTCTCATTCTTGTGGTACCTCGAAGAGCTCAGAGGGCTGCAGGTGGCTTTCCTGACACCTGGACTAGGTGCACTCTCGCTGCTCCCCAAACCTAGGGCTTCACTGCTTGTAAACAGTGATCAGCTCAGGCTGAACTCGGGGGTCGGGGAGTCCTTGGTCTCCTGGCCAGTCCTGCCCAGTCATTACTCAGCATGGAGCAGTGCCCGGGCTTTGCTCCGCACTTTGCATCCGCCACCCCAGGCTTCAGCAGCTCCCGCCCAGCTCAAAGCCAGGGAGACAGTGGGGACAGTCTGTGCTGTGAAACCAGCCATCATCACTGTAATCAGGTGTGATAACAGCTGATTAAAGCAGAACTACCTAACGACAGGTTTGTAACACACTGATACCACCACCACCACCACTGCCGCCAGGGAGGCCCCGGCTGCCAGCAGCTGCCCTTCTTGCCATGGGGCCAACCCGGAGACTGTAGATTCCCCTGGCGTCTCCAGCAGTCCTGGGAATGCCAGAAGCGCCAGCTTCACTGGCACTGGTAGAAGGATTCTCTGACTCTGTCCAGGGAAGGGGCTGGTGGGCGCTGCATGAACATCTGTGACCTGCAAACCCGCCGGGAACGGGGTGCAGTTACTGACAAGAGAGTTGAGTGGATCTGTAGGAACTGCCCCTAAATTCCAGCTGCTTTGGGTCAGATCATGTTGCAGTTGAGAAAACCCTACAGACCATCATCTAGTGGATTCCAAACCAGGCTGCTTACAGCGTCCATGGGGAGCATTACATTTTTCTGATGAATGAGTTCAGACATTTAAGACAATGTACATCGCGGTGCATTCACCGAGCCTGAGAAGTCAAGCATTCCCAGATGGATCTCCCTCTCACCTCCCAACCCAGAGGTTAACTTTACCCCGAATTTGGTGATTACCATTCCAAAGAGGGAAACCTTCGAAATTAAAAACCGTCTCTGAAGGTTTGGGCCCAGTCAGTCTGAGATGATGTTCAGGAATCTGTATTTTTAAAGTTTCCCGAGTGCCT
>PVKM010029286.1:0-17826 GCA_004027735.1 Carollia perspicillata | reverse complement strand
CACCGGCACCTCAGTCACCAGGAACTGAACCGTAATCTGTCCCTGGCTTCAAGAAACACCATGCTCTTTCTCCCCCGTGTTATCATTTATTTATCTCCAGCGACGTTCAGATAGAAGGCTGGCACCGGCGCGGGGAAACCCGCTGGGATGGAAAATTAATAAGGTGCTAGGGACATTCACCTGAGGTCAATTCCGGGGGACCCGGGGAGCAAGGGAACTTGCTGGGAGTTCCCTGCTTGGCGGGAAGCCGATGGCGCATATTTATAAAGGTGGGACTGGACTGAGGCCAAGCGCCTGCGTTTCAGTGATTAACAAACGTTTCCCTTTAAGTGGACACCTCTTGTTCTAAATATACTTGACAAGAATGCAAAGAGTCGTCTGCGGGGCCGCAAGGGCACAGCTTGGGCCCGCTCTGCCGAGGCCGGGCCGGCTCGCTGCTCCTCGCCCGCCAGCCAGCCAGCCGGGTTCACGTGGCTGGTGGGCAGCCTGCCAGCACCAGCGGCTCCCCACTGTTTAACGACAATGGATTTACTGCTTCTCTGCATATTGCTGTTATTTTGTATAAACAAGGTTAACACTCCTTTTAAATTAAATGCACCACCTGGTGACTGAATGGGTGACCTTGCCAGCTTTCTTCACCTGGCTCGGGAGGCCCAGGCTCTTGCTTGGATTTCAGCCTGGGGCTCTGCTTGGCGTCTCCTTTGCTCTTCATTGCAATGGGGCTCCAGGAGGGAGGTGGCTGGTCCCTGGCGCTGAGAACCCCCAAAGGCGACCGGAAGGGACGAGGTGCGCCCTGCAGGTGAGCCCTGGGTGCCCACCTGGCGTGCTGCGCAGGTTGGATGACGGTCGTGCCCAGGGTCTGTGTGGCTGCCCTGGGGACCGTCGTGATGGGGCAGTCGGTGTCACGGCAGAGTGACAGGCAGCCTGGCAGGCCCTGCCAAGGCTGTCTCCAGAACAGAGCTCTCCGGAGGGGGCCACACCGTGAAAAGGGTTCTTTGTGTTTCCCTCTAGCCTGGTGCTGAGCTAACGGGGAAGGGGGGGGGGGGTGCAGCGCAGCGCTTCCCCCACCCTCCGGGAATCTGGATACCTGGAGAACGTCTCCTGGCTTTCTATTTGGGGAAATTTAATGATGTAAAGACACCGTGCAGGAGGCCTTGTTTGATAGGAGGCGGTGGTGACGTGCACAGCCGAGCTGACCACGGCAGCGCCTGGACGGGCTTTGCCTGGGCAGGTCCCCTCCACAAAGAGTCCAGGGGGCTGTTTAGGAAAATTCGGACACGCGGCCGTGTTTTGGAAGCCCCTAGAGGCAGATGTCAAGCAAAATAAGCTTCCGTATTGAAGGCGTCGCCTCACCCGCTCCTTGATTTGCCTCCTCCTGTATGGGGCAGACTTAGTCAGGAGCCTTCGAGTCCCACCGTCAGCTTGAATTCTAGACAGGTGTTAGAATTCAACAAAAAAGAGGGGCTCGGGCCTGAAGCGCTGCAGCGTCTTCCCCAGGGCCCCCCGATCCAGAATCCACGCCTCCAGGCCTGGGAGTCCAATGTCATTACCGCTGCGTTCCTGGGGAGTCCTGCTGTGTCCCCTGGTGAGCTTAAACTGCTGGAAATATGTTTTTATTCTTAGGAGCATTGAAATAACTGGTCGAGTCGCCTCTGCGTAAGGGTTCCTTAGCAGCTCACATCGGAATAATGGAACTATCTCTATAAATAGGCTGAGTAGAGTAATTCCAGGAAGGGATATGATTTTAATTGCTAGAATCCTAACCATTTTTATTCCAACTTTACTAAAAATAAGTCTGACTTCAGATTTATTAATACCCTTCCATGCATGAGGTAAAATCTTGGAAAAAAATGTGTCCTTTCCTCCAAAATCTCCGTGAAGGGCGTATTTGGTGTGTGCCTGGGCAGAGGGTGGAATAAAACAACCTCACATTAGTAACATCCATTGGCCGTACGAGGTCAGCGTAAGAGTCTGGTTCTAACGATGTGAAACCTTAGTGAGGACATACAGGGTGTCTGGTTTTGGGGACACAATGACGGATAAGGCACAATCGGGAACGTGAAGAGTGGAGCACCATGGAATTGACTGTGAGTCGAGACCCACCGGGGCTGCACGGGGCCCAGATCTCCGACCACAGAGCTCCAGGGGTCCGGGTGTATTTCCCAGGCAGGCTGCACCACAGGCAATCGCACTGGTTGTTTTGTGAAACAAGTCGGATCTGCATGATATTGACATTGGTTTTCAAAGTGAGCGTGGCCAGACAGTCCCCCAAAGGCCTGGCATATCCCCCCAACAACCTCGTGAAGCAGGGACGGCCATCAAGGCCACCACGCAAGTGGGGAAACTGAGGTTGGGTGAAATGAAGTCTCTCGGCCAGGGTCCCACAAGGAGGGAGTTCACACCCCGGCTCACGGCCCTGTGTCCACACTGCAGGGCTGGCCTTTGGAATGCCAGGGGCGTTGTATTGACTTGGCCACGTATTCCTTCCTTCCTTCCCAACACTGTCTTCTAGGTGCGAGCTATCCCAGTGGAAACTAAACTTTGAAAATAAATTATTCATTGCCAGACACTGTTGTGGGATTTCTGTACAATCCTCTCATTATCTTCTCTCCCCAAACCCCGAGAAAGAAATATTATTTCCTCATTTTCCAGGGACCGAAACTGGACCATTCGTTCTCATCATCCTCAGTTTTACCTTCACCATAGGAGAGAAACTTACGGAAACTAAATCCAGAGAGTACCTAGAGGTATACAATTCTCTAAGACACTAAAAACTTTCCAACATATATTTTTTCCCACTGTAAGACCCAACCGCAGACTTTTCATTTGGAGCCTGTCACGAGGTACACACAGCAAATAAGACAGGCCCATCCAGAAATGAACATCTTCACGGGACAAGAGGTGTGCGCAAAGAGACTGGCGCAGACGCTGCTGGCGGGAATAATGGCGGGGCACTGGGGGTGTTAGGGATACAAGAGGTAATTTCTAGCTAACCCCAAAATAGCCCTTCCTTAGGACAAATAGACATCGGTTACCTTCTGGAAGCTGCTCTGAGAACGTGAAGCAAATTTCTTTACAATAATTTTTTTTTCTTTAGGCTGTTCACTGCTCTGACGTCCTCCTCTCCTCCCCTAGTAAATATAACTGGGTGAGGAGGCCAGACCATTTCTCTGGACCCCAAACCAGGTTAGAAAAAGAAGAGGTGTTTCCTGGTCAGCGTTTGGTTTCGTTTTTGTGATTATAAGTCATATCTACCGATTTTTCCTATTACATTGAAAAATTCTATGCTGACAAAGGAAATTGGAAAAAGTACGAAGAAGAAAAAAAAATTATTGAAAATTCCGTGACTGATAATATTTTGACACTACTTCTTCCGGTCTTTTAAACTAACACAGGAATTTTGTTAGGAAAAAGTATACCCAAGTAGAATCACTGTCCTGCAGTTCTAAATGCCACTTTTTCACTCCATAAACATTTTTCCACCATCAAATATTCCTTAAAGTTTTTATTTTTATCAATCACCTAATATTCATTCCAATTATTTATAATAATTTTACATAACACAGATTAGGAATCCCCTTATTCCTGTTTATGTAGGTTACTTTTAATTGTCGCTATTATAAATCACCTAGCCTATATATTTTGGCTGGGTATGTGATATTTCTTCCTTCAGATATATTCCTTAGAAGTTTAGTTATTGGATCAAAAAAGAATGCATTTTTGCTGACACACTGGGAATAGAAACATGCCTAGCATGAGCGACTTTGGAGGGGATAGGATAAGACTGGAACGTTGCAGGATTTGCAAATTTTATTGCAATGCTTGTTAACGTCTGCAAATATCTATGTAAAAACCCATATACTCCACATCAGGCCACAAAGCTGTACGCAGCATGGGCAGCAGTTGTCCGTGGCACGAGCAGAAAATGATTGGAATTTTCCTGCAACGCCAAGCCTGCCATGGGAACACAGCTTTGCCTCCTGAAGCTGGAGGCGGGTGCTGCCGTCACAGCCCACGAAGTGGACACCCTACCGGGTGTCTGAACCAAATTCTCGTGCAGGTGGCACGATGGGAGAAGCAAGGGAGGCTGGGAATTTGAGTCCTGGCTTCTACCTTGGGTTGAGCGGCGGTCATAGTGCAGAGTCCCCAGCTTTTCTTTCCAACATAAACATTGATTCGGCAGGGAGATGCCTTGCCAATCCTAGACAGGAACTCGCAAGCCAGCAGGTGGTTCAGAGCCTGGGTTTTAGGATCTGAACCAATCAGACTTGGGTCCCTGACACCAGCCCCACCCGCCACTCTCTGAGCCATTCTAAGCAAGCCACTCTCCCTCTTTTTCTGTTCATCTGTGCCTCAGCTTTCTCACCTGTGAAGCACACAGAACACTCTGCTCTCCAGAGGTTTGGGGCGAGAACTCAAAGATCTATACAAAACCCTTAGGATAGTTCTTTGTAACGTACTGAGCGGTCCATGTACCGTGGTTCGCACTCCAATAACTAACTAATAAGGAGGCTGAAAGTACGAACGTGGTTTGGAAAAGGAAAAAAAAAAACCCCACTTATTACACAGTCATATGTTAACAATAAAATAATAATCCTACATATAACAATCCAAGATATTTCAGTTCCTGCACAGGATTATAGGGCAATGGCTGAACAATGGGAAAGTTTGAGGTCAGATGCTTCCTCAACTGTGTCCAAAATAAACAGTTACAGGAAACTCACTCCTCTCTGCATTAAAGCTGGGGCGAGGGGCGGGGCGCGAGGAGGGGGCTCTGTTCCCCTAGCTTCTCTGCGGGAGATGCGGGCGCAGATCACCGTGCGTGCGGCCAAGGGCTCCAGCTGCACTCCCCTTACGTTCGACAGCGATGCCAACGCGGTTTGCGTCGGACAAAATGACAAATGCCCACGTCTCTGTCTCATGCACCCTGCCCCTCTTTCTCCTCCGGAGTGGAAGCCAGTCATCCCCAAAGCATGCAGAGTGGGAGTTCGCCTTGGCCAGGGCCACCATGACCCGCACATTCCAGATTTCCAGCATCGCAGAAGGGACCCCAACTACCCCGAGCGGAAAGAACAAAAAAGGCTACATGTTCAAAAGTTCACGGTCAGATCACATGGGAAAGGCCTGCTTGGTTACACAGCTCCTTTTTTTTTTTTTTTAATAAATCATCAAACTGTGTCTTTCCCAAGATGTGGGCAGCGCTCACGGTTGAAGGAGTCAGAAAAAATAAACAAGCGCCTCTGAGTATACTGTAGATTAACATAATACGAAACTAAATGTTTTATTTTTTTAAATGCTTTTATTCAAGCAACTTTTCGAAGAGCCCATGGAGATGCCACCCAGTTCTCTCTCTGCCCTGACACCCAGATGTTCCCACTTGGGGCCGAGGCCTGGCCAGCAGCGTCCAGATGTTCCGAGGGGGCAGCGGAAGTTCTTTCATTCGCAGTGAACGGGAGAAGCGAGGACGCATTGACTCATGTGATATCAATCCGCCTCCACCAGGAATGCGGGGCCGGGCCGCTGGCCCGTTTTCCCAGTCACTGGGGGGTGATTTAAAGGGCAGGGCGGGGGACCTCTTCGGCCAGGATTCTCCTGTTCCGATGGCACTGAATTCCAAAATACCTACCACAGTTTCTGATGAGCCCCAGGCAGCGCTTTCTGCTCTTGAAGGACCGTTTAGTGGAGGAGGAGGAGGAGGAGGAGCGATCAGGGCTTTCTGGAAGTGAGTGCGTGCTGGGCGTTCTGGTCCACCGCCTCCCGCTGGGTCTGCAGCCCGCGCCCGGGGTTTGCCCCAGTGGCGTCTCGCCTCCTAGAACAGCGAATCTTTACAAAGCAAGTCTTCTCGCTAGCTTCATAATTTTTGTCGCCTTCTTATCTCTGCTTCGGTCGTGTTTTGTCTTCCTGCCCCCTTTCCCCACCTCCACACCCGCCCTCCTGCCTCGCCCTCTCTCGGCTTCGGACGTCCTGTGTTCCGAGTGTGCTCTGCACACCTCGGCCTGGAATGAGTGAATGCACTGGCCAGGAGCCCTCGACCTTTGCGGTTCCTTTGTCCAGAGTGATTTTCCCCGGGTGTTGCCATGGCCCCGACACGTTTCATCCAGGTCTCTGCCCAAAAGTTAACTTTTGGAAAGGAGTTCCATTTCTTACTCTGGGTGAAACCCCAGGGCCCGCCACCCCCCGTTTCTCACTGACGTTTCTCCCACTCACCATCTCATGGGATCAAGGATTTTCCTCGATCCCATCTGCGTTTCCCTACTGGACTCAAAACCCCGCGAGAGCAAGTTTTGTGTCCTTTTTGTTTCTTGCTGTATATCCAGGGCCTAGAACCTCGTGCAAGCTAGAGACTCACTCGACCAACATTTGCTGGGTGAGCGAGCACAATCATTGTGATGTGTATATTTTTATGCGGCGTACAAAAGATGTGCTCATATTCTGCGGGCATCGATGAAGCTCCCGGACGCTTCCACTCGCAACGCCTATTTTCCTGAATACTGTGAGGGACGGGGCGAGCCAGGTATTTGCAAAGGTTTTCAGAGCAAACATTCGGTGGTCAGAATGCAATCCAGAACGCTGCTTTTTTGGCTGCCTCTTCAGGAGGAATAAACATAAGCCCTCTGCCGAATGGTGGCGCACTGCTTTGTCACTGTTCAAAATTTCTGAAAAGGTGAGGCGCATGTTTTGGAAGAGTGTCATAGTTTTTGTGTACGATGACATAACAAAGGCGATCAGGTGCGTGCACGTCCTAAAATGACCATTTATTTCTGATTTTGAAATTCTCTTGGTCAAAATGATGTTCCGCTCAATAAGATACATTTTGCTGTGTAAAAAAAACACAAAACAAGACAGAGCAGGGCCTGTCAAAAATCGCACGCAGTGCCCCCAGGAAACTCAGGGCAACCAAGCTCGAGCTATAGATGCACTTTCCCATCGTGATAAGAATGTTGACCTAAATTCCCTCCGATTATATTAAGGCCAAAGGTGGGCATCTGAGACCTGCACTAGGACTCTGCAATCTTTGACGCAGAAGCAAACACACTCGACACCTTCTCACACGGGAATTTCACCCGTGACCGTTGCCCTTCCCAAAAGGGGAAAACCTCACAAGTCACTGTCCTTGGTCCAATGATGGCCAGAGAAAAGAAAAAAAAAACATCCAGTCTCCTTCTCATTTAAGCAGATTTAATTTCCCAAGTTAAACAGAGAAAGGAAAGGTGTGTGATTGGGAGTCCAAGGCCAGGCATAGCTTTTCCACTGAGCACCGCCTCCAAATGCATCTGCGCGGAGGTCTCGAGTTTTAGCATTTCCATGGTACAGGGGTCACGTCTTTTTGTGTTTGGACCTTGATGGAGTCAATGGAGCTGTTATGCCATCTATTAAAATAGGACGGATAATGCATGGCTTATTTGCACTTTTTAAACCTATATGTTTTGTTGTTCAAACTATACTACAACTTAAAATAGGCCACTTCTTCCACTGGACGGTCTTCAGTGATGCTCTCGCTTACTTGTGCTTTTCGTAAGTCGGTTGCAAAAATAATCTTTTGATGGAATTTCAAAGATCCCTTTTGTAGAAACACCGGGATCTTGTAATTGGTTGAGTACAACTATCCAGTCTGAGAGGGTGACCTTTCACCCCCCGAAAGAGCACTCTGGAGAGAGAGGTGCCCTAATCTGGGTTTAAGGCATCTTAGCGGCGTGCTGACAGTCTCTTTCCCGTGCCGCACACCAACAGAGGCGAGGAAGCCCAGCTGCAACACTCTCTCAGCTCTTCCCGGTTAGCGTCTGGGAAAATCCACTCCTGGGAATGAAGGATCTTGTCCTATGCCCTCCTTGCCGGGTGAAGGCGCGAGCACCTGTGTCCTGGTGATCAGTGGCAGGAAACTGTTCAAATTTGGTTCATGAGTCGTGGTGCTGCCACCCGTTCCTTCCTTTGCCAGGAGAAAGTCTGAGTCCCGGCTTCAAATACCAAGTGCACTGCGTCTCAGCAAGCAAGTGGGATTACGAACTTCTGCCTGACCGAGGAGAACTTGCAGGATTATGACTTGGTGTGCATTTATATCTTGCTCCTGAAGAACTACACTCTAAAGCCAAAGTCCTAAAACTTTGTTAATGAAAAGACGTGTGTTGCATAGGATGAAAAATTCACATTTGCCATGTTCAACGTAAAGCTCATTACAATGTAAAATTAAAATAAATTCGGCCTTCAGCTATTCGATGAATTAGATAAATATAATTTTATGTTTAATTGGATCTAATCGGCATGCTTTTTATATAACAATTTCTAAAGAAGAAAGAACTGTCCTGGTCACTTTCTTTCCATATGGGTCTGAGGTAGCAAAATACATTTTCAGCTCAGGCATGTGCTACAACCTCCCAAATAATCATGTCTTCCTTCTGGTTTGAAAGTATAGACAATGCTACCCTCAGACCTGTGTGGAGAGCAACTGAGACCATTTTGTAGCCTGAATGTTGAGCGAAATCCTCCAGCCGGTGCCCAAATGCATTTGCCTTGCTAAGCTCCCTGTTGACTTGACGTAATCTCCTTGCCTATTCACACTTTTGTGATGTTATTTTGATATGAGTAGAATTCATACCCCTCTGATAGGTGTCCAACAGGCTCCTTGAACGCTGATGTCCCTGGTGTGTCGGGTTTTGCATAGTGGTTACAAAGCTGGACCAAACTTAAATCCCCTTCAGAAAAGATGATGGAGTCAAACGACCTCACTTCTTGACTTCCGTACGCAGTGGCGGAGCCTTGTAAATGAGCGAATACTGGAGAATGCGCACATGTCTGGAGAATCCATTCATGGGGCGCTATTCCCACTTAAAATGGTCAGTTGGGCCCAACTTCAGGGAAACAATTGAGATCCCTCCGGACATCTATGCAACGTTCATACACTGTGAAAGAGAGGCAAGCCTTCAAATTAAATATTCTTTGAACTAAACAAAATAGACACCTAGATCGTGTTTGTCGGGATCTGGGTAGGAAAGTCCCTTCCCGGTCATCTGGTGCGTCCTTGACTTGCTTATTTGGAACCACGTCACCGGTTTGGTTCATAGCAGCAGTCTTGGAAGCCTCCTTCCAGAGCTCGGTGTGAGCTCGTTGGAGCTGGCAAGGCCCATCTGGTCGCTCAAAAGAGGCGTTTTCCTGTCTGCCAGGGAGCACACTTTTGTGTGCTCAGCGGATCCTTACTCTCTAAGAGTTGCCTCCGGGCCTCTGTGAGGGGATGTCAGCACCAGCTCTTCACACACACTTGTGGAGCAAAACAAATCTGGGTGCACGCGGGGTAGTGGTGACCAGGAAGGACTAAGCAGACTGCCCTTGACCCAGAAGATACATTGATCTGGAAACAGAAAGTTCAAGGGAATGGCGATACAGAAATTTCAACTAGTGTTCCCCCTTTCTTCGAAACACGGTTTTCAGCTCTCAAATCTATGCGTGTGTCTGTGTACGCAATGCGTGCATCACTCGTCCACTTGGGCACCGAAGAGTCACGTGGGTGGGTCTGGGAACCGCCGAGGAAAGGTCTCGGAGAAGCGATCACAATGGAACAACGAATCACCCTTGGTCGGGTATCCCTATCTCATTATTTTTAACGGTATGCATTTTAATTCTTACTAGTGGCAACTCCTAAATTCATTCGCTGAAGGTAGCCGTGCAACTTGAGAGGAAAAACAGCCATCGGTGCGCCCAACTCTTGCAGGAGAAGCGACGTCCGGTTCCTCTGCGTTTGTCTGGGGTTCTGTGTTCGAGTTTTCATCACCAGATCTGTTTCTGCAAGCACGGGCCATGTTGGGAAGATTGCTTATAGGGACAGAGGAAGGGAACGCGTTTTTGAAAGATGTAACACCAAGTTATTGCCAGGGGAGTTGCTGTGTTATTAGCTACTGGGGGGAGTTTTGGTCCCCAAACTGTACGCAAATCGGTGCATCGATGAACCGAGAGGGTTGGAGTGCAGAGGTCAGGCCTGGGTTTTCTTTGGTTTGTGTTTGTGTCTCCATTCTCCACACTGTCGGCTGCAGCGTCGGGGAAGCTCTTTTTCGGCAGTACGCGTCCACTGAATGAAACTTCTGGACAGAAATAAAGGGAGCAGGAACGAAAGGAAATACTCATATTTATAGTGAGAATTCAGCTTCTCTGTACTATGTGTCTAGCAGCCATACATACAGAACAAGAGAAAGACAGGCGACCATTTAAAACAGAACAGGCATCTTTGTTTTCCCATGAGGGGAACGGTTGTGAGGGGCTGCCCACATCCCCTATTCGGAAATGGACGCATTTCTTGCTCAGATCAAATTAAGTGAAACTTTAAAACACATTACACCCTAGGCACCCTAGGATTGAGTATTTTCCTGGCGTGCGTCTCTATCAGAAGATTAATATTTTCCCTGCCAACCTTTGAATTCAAACGGGTGCTCACACGGCTTTGGAGCTTGTGTTTGCATCATTAGCCAGAAATCCCTTTGAAAACGGGCGAATTAATTTGGTGGAATTAGGTTGACAAGTCCTATCTGAAGTGCGCTGGTTGACATTGTGGTTTGTGGTGAGTTTATGGAGGTTTTGTGAGAAAACTCCAAGTGCTGAAAGCGAACCTTTCTCAGACCGGAGGCCCTTTATGCGGGAAGCACAGAAGTTCCTTTTGTGGCCTGGGTGACGTGGCTTCGGATAATAAATACCTGTGAAAAGATTTCCTGAGGTCGACTGGAAGACAGCAGCGACGCCGGACACGACTAACGTCACAGCTTCCCACAGTGGGACCGGGAGGCTTTTTTTACTCTTGCGTCTTAAAGTCACATCACTTTGTGATCCCCTGATGCACGGCGATAACTAATCTGCTATTGGCTCAGAGGCTTGCGCTCCTCTGTGGCGTGTGGGCCAAGGAGTTATGCGTCGGCCTGTGGTGGTTCTTTCTTTACCCTCTTGCTCTGTTGGGTTGCCAACTTTTGGACACAGAAAATACAATCGGGGCTCCGCAGTTGTCAAAGAGTCCTGTTGGGAGTTTGAGAAAGAAACACACACGCGCGCTACACACACGCCCATGCACACCCACGGAAACCCTCAGCAAGCTCCCATTCTCTGGGGAAACTGGTTTCCACGAATGTGGGACCAGGGAGCAAGCCGCCCGTTGACTCAGAGAAACGAGATCAGAAACCCATCTCCCTCCCTCCAGGCCCTTCCTGACCACTCCCCATCCCCCACGGCTAACCTGTTAGTCGAATTTAGCTTCTCAAAGAACGCATTCCCTGGCGGCGTCCCGGAAGCAGGGACGCATCAGGAGAGCTGGATTTTTGGGTACTAAGTTAAAAGATTCCACGAGCTTAAGGCTTCCATTGCCGTTGACCTTGAAGGCATGTGGCCCCCTGAAGTTAATTCACTGCACACATGTTCCAGAGCAACAGGTGGTGGACAAGCACCGGGGGCCGCTGGCATTCCTGGGTTTTCCAGCCCCCGGCCCCCGGGAGGGAGGGGGTTGGTGCCCCCTCCCCCAGGCCCTGACTGACAAGCTAATGGGCGTGCTGGGAAGCCCTGTGCTATTGATTGCACGGTAACAGAACACCACCCCGTCAATGAAACGACAATGAAATGCCGCAGCAACGGAGACAGGGGCCGTTTGGCTGGTGAGCAACTGGAAGAAATTTGCTTGTAGGTAGCGCAGCAGAAGGGAAAAAGCTCTCAGGAGCGGGGCCTTGAAAAGCCTGGGTTATTAAAAAAGCCACAAAGCGGGAAGTCTGGCTGAGCGGCGAGAAATAGTTATGACTCAGTTAGGGGGGGTCTAAAAGGAGAAGGGAAGAGGGGGTGCCGCTTTCAAAATTGCCTTAATCCCTCCGGTGCTTAATTTCTTTCCTTTTACGGCGGCTTGTAGGGTAGCAACAAGTATTCAAGCAGTTAATAATTTTAAACACTTTAGCTTTCCTTAGGCGATATATCTTTAGCCTTAATTAAAATTTTCTTTTAGTCGGAAAAAAATATTAAAATGACATTAAGATCCATTCTCTATGATGGGAAGTATATGATGATATGAATTTTTTATTGTACAAACTATTATTGAACAGCTGCTGACGCATTCCTCCTTGAGTTTCACTTCAGTGGTTTGAAACAGTCACTATTTCTTAATAATGGTCCTGGAGCTTCCCTCTGAAATATTGGAAAGTTCCATATTAATTAGAAGCAGGGGCCAACTGCTTGTAATATTTTTATTATATTAAGGGTAGACCCATAAGGCAGAGCTAGGTGGTGGAGCACTGAATAATTTATCGAGAGGGTTAGCCTTTTGACAGAGATAGGATTTGTGGATAACCCCGAGTATGCGTCGCAAGCTACCAATGCAGATCGACCTTGGTCATTCTGGTTAAGTATTTTACACTGAAAAAAAAAAAAGTCACAACTTGCACAGCCTCTGAAGCAAAAGAGGGAACATGGAAGATACAACTGATATGACCGTCATCTTCGTCACTGTGGATCTGCCTGTCAGGAAGGTGTGTGAGCATTGAACGGGCTGAGCGGCGGGGTCTCATCAGCGTATGGAATTTTAAGGATAAGACAAATCTCCAAAAATCATCTCCGGCCTCAAACGAGACAGAAAATAACCATCAATTTTCATTTGTATTTCCATTTTTCAGCTCTGTATCATTGAAGTGCTCCTTCACATTAATTAGATTAATTTCAATGTCCATTGTGTGTTAGAAGGACACACTTATCATCTCCCTCCCTGCCCAAGCCAATAACTGATGGGCTCCTGACAGGTTGGTGAAATCCCCCTCCTGCCAAGATGAGGGAAGGCTTGGGCTGAGAGGGTCACTGAGGATTTGCGGTTGAAGCTGGAGTTGTTTATTGTGCTCGTGACCTTGAGCACGGAGGCCTACAGTCTTCGCCATCTTTGCTCTCGGAAGACTCGGCTGCCCCGTGCCTTGTCAATACATCTAGTGCGTGCACGTGTCAGCGGGTGATGAGGCGCAGGGAGGAGAACAGGGTGGGGCGGAAGTGTGCGTGTCGGTGGGAGGGGATGGGCCACAAAAGGGAAGGAGTATGGAACTTGGAGCAAGGAGGGACAGGCTTGAGTCTCAGCCCTGCCCCTAACCAGCTGTGCGCCTGGGCAGATTTACTGACCCTGAAAGGGACCCGATTTGATGGCCTACCAAGTGGAGAGGGAGAATTTATTCAATTAATATTTATTGAGCATCCGCCACATAGTGTGAGCTCTGGGAGGGTCTGAGGGCTCCAACGGGAACAAAGAGAGACGGGGCGAGTCCTTCAGAGGACTTCAAGTCCATGGGGGAAGGGACAGCATTAATCAGCGAACAAGATGGACGCAGCCAAGTTGCAACAGCCCGAGATAAATGGCGATTTGGGTGCCTGGGCACTGGAGGATGAGCAGCAAGAGAGCGAGGACACTCCTGGTGGGAGATAAGGCTGCAGAGGTGGGTACCTGGTAAGGGGCGGGGCGCGGTTGGATGTGAGTTGGAAAACAATTGGTGGAGAACTTTGTGGACGAGAAGACCAAGCGTGGGATCGGGTGAAGCAGGGGGCGCAGCTGTGGCGGTGGATTCATCAAGAGATCCAAGTTAGAGGCTCTCAGAGCGAGCTGGAGAGTGGACGGAGTGCAGAGCAATTGGGGAGATCCTCTGGACAGCCCCCGGTGAGGGGTTGGGTCCAAGAAGACGTGCTGAAGAACGAGCCCTGGGTTTCTGGCTGAAATGACCTAATAGACAATGTCCCCTGGAGATGGGGACCCGCGGAGAGGGGGTGAGCATGAATTTGATGGTCACGGATGTGGTCCAGGACACCAGAGCCAGAGGAAAATTCCCTCCCTGGAATGGGATGACGAGAGATACGGACCCTGAAATCTCCATGACGTCCAACGTGCTGTGATTCCCTGAGACAGATCTGCTGCAAGGACACAGTTGGGTGGTGGCGTGAGGTGGTGGACGTACCATCCACTTTTCTCGCCCCCGCCCCCAGTCTGGGTGTTTGCTGGCTGAGTGACAGTAGTCCAGTTCATTGATCGCAACCTGGATCTCCTGTCATCAATTAGGGCAATGCCACCCCCTTTTGCCAAGATTTTTGAAATAAAAAGACTGGAAACCATTTATTGTGTTTCAACCCTTTCCGGGTTGAAATGAACATGAAAGATAAAGTAGGCCCCGTTGCTAGCATGGCGTCAGACCCAAGGCCAAGTTAGACCTCTGATTTTTAACCTTTTCCAAGGCTTGCTGTGGTCAGCTACTCATCCATCCATACAGTCCCGTGTCATGATAAACCGTATCTTATCCCAGACTCGGGGCCCTGCGTATCCAGTCCACTTAGTAACTGATGACGGAGTGTAGATGGCAGGCAGTTCAAGGCCCAGCCGCACAGCATCTAAGGAGACACGGGTCCCCACGTGGGGCTCCGTGGGACCACGTCCCCGTGCACGGTTCCCCAGAGGAGCGCCCTGGGGTTGAATCCTCTGGGAATGAACATCGTTTTGGCAGAAGCACACACGTGAGTTATTCCACGGATTCTTAGGAAGCTGGTGTCTGGCAGGTGACCGCGGGCAAAAGGGACAGAATGACGGTGCTATTGGAAGAAGCGTGCTCCTGGTGTGCGCGTGATCCTTCGAAACGTGCTCTCCTTTATTGTTAGTTCAAGGTCACCTGGAGTCTACTTCGCAACAGATCAGATAACTTGACAGGAAGTTACTTAACACATGTAAATTTGGTTTCCGGTTTTCTTATTGCAAAAATATTGGCGGTTCTTTTAACTGAGATACTTATTTTATACATTTAAATTCTCTTGGGGTTTGATAACAACATGCATAAAATCATTTTAGTGCAATCTTACCTTAAGTAGAAATGTAAAAATGATTTGAATTGCTATCCTTTATGTTACAATGGTTTTAAATGTAAGAATTCCATTTTTTGTGTTTACGGTTCTTTTTATGTTTTGTTATGAGCATGGCCGAGATGGGAGGGGAACGGTTACAATTTCATCCTCCGAAACAGCGATCTGTAGAATTGTTGTGTCTTTAAGACATTAGAAAACTAAGTTGGAAGCGCTATTTCTGCTTCAATTTCTACTGTGGCATAAAAGCTTTCTTCTCACTCGGTCAAAATTAGATAAACTGCTCATATTTTCAAAGTCTTTATTTAAAAATAAATATGTGCTTTGTGTGATTTATCAGAGTATGTGCAGTTAGAAATACACGTGTTCCTAAGACGATGTTTTAAACGTCAACTTAACTTTTTTTCTTTCTTATTGAATCGACTGGGGTGTGGAGTTTCCTCACGGAGCTTCCTGGACCCATGCCTGTCCTGTAGGCTGAGAGGCGACCTGCCATCGCAGGGTGGCGAGGCCAACTCAGATCAAGATCCTCCATTTAAAGTGAACTTTGAAAAAAAATGGGAGTTTCAAAAGGTTGGAACAGCCCTGGAAACTGATTTCCCTGCCGCTCCACCCAAGCTGGGATGTCTGTTTCGGCACTTTTCACGGTTTTTCGATATTTCGTTTCTAATACAGGGAGAAAGAGACCGGACGCTCCGCACGCACCCTGATTTCCTCAGACACTCTGGACTCCCTGCATTTCGATTCCAATTTGTTATGACACCCAAACGCCATTCGTGCTTTCTCCATTGAAAAAGGCACTCGGTTTTCTTCCAGGCACTTAAAAACGTATTACCTGTCTCTCCTCTTCTCGCCCCCAAATTTACATACCTGTTAGCAAACTGGATTACCTTCCGTCAGTGAACAGAGCTGTGGTCATGGGCGGAAAGCTAACCACTGTGATAAGTGTTCACTTAACATCGCAAAACTTGCAAGATTTCTTGCGATAGTTTTTTTTTTTGTTTTTAAATAGGAAAGAATGACTTTTCAAGTGAAAATGCGTTTTTGCATTTGCTCCCAGGGTTTGAAATCGAACCTTGAGTCATCCGTCTTGGGAACTGTTAGCAATTTAAAATATTTGAAAATTTGTGGGAGGGGAACGTTAGTATTTCCCTTCCAATTTAGCAATTCGTCATCGAGCAGTTAACTGATGGATACACTGGGTCTAGGAGGACGCCCCGATCCTGCCTTGAGTGAGTTTTGCATTTGCTCTGCTTTCCAGGGAGGGAAAAAAATGTGCTTATACGAATAACTGGCAGTTGGAAATACGCCAGCTTCATTCAATGTGGAAAAATTAAATTTGGCATTGACTTGAAGTTATTTAATACATACAAATATGGGCTTTTATATATTTGAAATGATGTTGTCATGTCGATTTCAGCCAACGCCTGATTTGCCGTATTACTGGAAAACAGGGACTAAACAGCCTTGTTAGCCGGTCCCTTCCACAACACGCTTCCCTGCCAGAAACGCTGAAGGATTTCACTGATTGATTTCCCGTTTCGACCTGTGTCTGTCTCAAGAGTTGCTAACAGAGTTGTGGTCGTGACCAGCCACGCAGGAAGGCAAAGGGGGACCGAAGGAGATAAGGACCTGCAAGGAATTGTTCCCGGAATAACAGTGGGACACAGAGCTGCTGGCTGAGAAAGAGCTAGAACCTCACTGCTAGGCCAAGAAAGCTTTTTGAGGATTCTGCATCGACGGAGAAGTGGGGATGTGTGTCAACAAGTGGAATTCTGCACCACTTAGGGGATAAATCTGCCCTCCAATTGCTCTCTGTGTGTCCCCTCGGCACCAAAAAGCAAGAGGAGTATCTGGCCACATTCAAGTTCAACGACAGTGCCAGCCTTTTCCCATCGGAATCTGCTCCGGCCTCCTTGCTACAGCTGCCGCTTTGCAGGCTTCCTGCAACGCAGCTTCTCCCGGGTCTCCTGCTGCTTGGTTTATTTCATTTCGTCTGCAGGCGTGGCTACCTTTGAGTAGCTGTCTGTTCCCGCGTGTGCTCGTCCGTTTTCTTTCTGGGATTATTCCCCTCCTTGCCCATCCTCTTGGGCTGAGGACCTCTCAGATCACGGTGCATCTACAGCCTTGTCTCAGTTCAGATTCTTTTCTTGCCAGGAAGAGAAACAAACCGAAGGTATTTCAACAAACAAGCCAGAACATGGAGAAGGAGGGACGCAATGTCTTGAGAAAAGGGACTGACCTGGGGGCCAGGGAAGAATACGAGACCGGGCGGCCTCTTTCTCAGCTTCTCTGTCTCACTGGCTCATGTAACCGCTCACCACTGAGGACTGCCTCTGAGTGTCTGCTGAATTTCCCTACCTGACGGCCATCTCTCTCTCTCTCCGGAGACAGGCTTCCTCTGTTTCTGCGTGTCTTTTAAAACTTTTCAGCTTAACCGTCTTCAGTTCAAGGCACGCATGGAGATGTGGTTCGAGCGGCTGGATCCCACAGCGGGACCCCTGACACGACCCCGTCAGCTCTGCTCGGTGGAACGGTGTTATTCATCCCTCACAGACGCCTCTGGTGGGGAAGCCTTGCCCGTGCAGCACAGATTCCTTTGCAAAATACACCCTATTTAGGGTGCAAAATACACCCTAAAGCACCCTATTGGTGTGCTTTACAAAGTGGGCCCTTACACAAAGCTACGTTCTGGGCTTAAAATATCATATCCGCCAAAGTGGAATCTCCCTTTAACCAAGCCGTCCTTGTCTACCTCTCCCATTTGTACAGAAAGAACATCAGCAAGAAAACTTCGTAATTAGCTCATTCGCAATTCCAGGTCTCAGTTATTTGTGACCCATCTCGATCCATAATTCCTTGTTGTTAGTAAGCACTCCATCCCATAGTTCTTTGAAGATGTCACAGAGATTTATCTTTTCCCTGCGATTTTACACCACTAAAATATCCATGTTTTGGGGTTTTTTTTTTTGGTTTAGTGTCTCCTTTCACTTATTTCCTAGCTAC
>PVKM010029285.1:0-17874 GCA_004027735.1 Carollia perspicillata | reverse complement strand
TTTGTTTTTATCTTTTCCTGCCTTCTATTTTTTATATTTTGGTTTTTTAATGTTAATGTTATAAATATGAATATATAGATGCAGATACTTCTAAAACTACCTTACACCTGATATTAATTTCAGTCTTTGACAAACTTATCAAGAATTATATATTTTTTAAATTTTATGTAATAGTTGTCAATTTCACTGCTTCCTAATTACCTGACAAATATATAGACAATTTGCTTCTGGTTAAGAGGGCAAAAAACATGCCATCCCTTATTTCAAAGCACTGGTTTTTGCTCCTGACGTTATTTAAATGTCTGGCTGAGATGTCATATTTAATACTAATCACCACCACTTGGCTGTTAACATAACACCAGTTCGCTGATATGCCAAGTCTTCTGACTTAATAAATGAAGTTACTCCTGTCATAGTTACTGCCAGAATGACAGTGCTTCGATGACCATACTGTGATCTAATCAAAGTGAATGTGAACCCTAAAACATACTTTTTCTTTAAAACATGGCAACCCAAGTAAACCTAGGTCAAGATATTCCAAAGGGGTGTGGAAGAAAAGCAATAATTCAGCAACTCACGCAGTCAGAGACACAGCACCAACCTAGCGGCAGTTCCTTGCGTGGGTGGTCCTCTTTTCCCCCTCTATGTCTTTGCTTACACTACCCTCTTCACCTGCTGGGACGGCTTTCCCATCCCCCTTTTTATTAAATAAAATGGGGGGTGATTTTAGATTTACAGAAAAGTTACAAAGATCATACAAAGAGTTCCTGCGAACCCTTCACCCAGTTTCTAATGTTGACATCATTTACATTACCATGGTATCTTTATCACAACTAAGAAATGAACACCAGTACATTAACATTAATTATAGGCTTTTTACAAATTTCAGCAATTTTTCCACTGATGTTCTCTTTCTACTTTGGGACCCAGTCCAGGATACTACATTGCATACAGGCATCACATCTCCTTTGTCTCTCTGCCTGCTATTTGATTGATTTTTTTCCTTCTTTCTTCCTTTTCTCCCTTTGGTTTGATGGTTTTATATTCTACTTCTGTTCTTTTAGAAATTATCAACACACTATGTTTCCAAGCATAGGGCAAGATTGTCACATAAATGCTGTGGTAGATAAATCGGTACAACTTCTAAGGAAGGAATATAGTATCTTCTGATCCAGCAGTTCCCCTCCAAAGACTCGGTGCTTATACACATGTACTAGCTTATTCACCACATCATTAGTTATAATTATTTAATGGGACATTAATGAAGGAGTTTTATACACTGATATGAAATGAAGTTAATCCTGTCATAGTTACTGCCAGAATGACAGCGCTTCAGTGACCATACTATGTATGATCTAATCAAAGTGAATAGTGTTAGTGTTAAATGGGGGTGGGGGGAACAGAATGTTTAATATTGTACTTAAAACTGCTCTGACAAACAGGCTTCCTTATTCCTGTTATGCCACAGGGGAGGTCTGTTCTCGGTTCTGCCCTGTCACCGAGGCCCAGCCCTTGAACTGCCTTGTCCTTGCACAGCAGCTGCAGCTCCCACCCAGCTCTGCCGTCCAGTCGTTGGCGCTGGTCCCCATGTGGGCCTAGAAACCCAGGCTCACACGCCTTCCTACCTTCTAGGACAACCGAGTCAATTTTTAATTAGCTGCCTCTTTCTAATAATGATTTTTTCATAAATCTAAAATGTTGCAAATACTCCATCACCTAGGGATAAAATTAAATAAAGAATAATATGTGCAAAGAACTTAGCTCAATACCTGGCAAACAAAGTGCTCGATAAACATTAATTCTTGGTTCTTGAGTTGTTTTTTTCTAATTTTATTTGTTGCTAGACTTGCTATCGATACATAGATCACTATTTATGGAACTCTATTTACTCATACCTCTTTTTAATGAACATAAAAATACCATCTCCTTCTTAGTATTATTTAAAATTATAGAGTAAAGCAACTTTATGTCTAACAGAAAATGGAGGCAATGATCATTCTCAATATGCTTTTCACACTAAACGTATATTTGTTTCTCTCCTCTTTTCCCTGCCAGAATTATGATGTACTTCCCTCCCCCACCAAAGGGTGCTTATGCCGTAGCGGAGATCGGTCCATTTAGCTTGTTTTCAATTTTATGTAGTTTTTTCTGATAATTCTGTAACATACATATTCATATGCATAATATTTTTAGTCTAGTAAATTATTCCTCTTCAGGTAAATTTCTAGGAGGAAACTCACGTTGCCTAAGGGCAGAAATGTTTTTGTGACCCTCGGTGTAGCACTTCCTTCAAACGGGCTTGCCATATTACAGTGCCATTTGCAGTGCACGGGTGCATCATTTTACCAAAGCCTTACAATCATCGAGTTAATATTTTTAATACACTTGCTAATTTTTAGGTGTAAAATGGCAACCTTCCATTGCTATATTGTCCATTTCCTTGATTACTAGTGAATGTAGACTAGATCTATACGCAGTGTAACATTTTTGGTATATTGCCAGGCATTAATTAAAAAATACTTATTTGGCTTTTGCACTCAGAAAATATTTAGAGCTTAAACAAACTGAACAAGGAGAGAAATTAAACTGGAAACTAGCTGTGTTTATAAATAAGCAGTCTTGAAACAAAGGCCATTGTGGTAGCTGGAATAGTCTGTATCCCAGAATGTCCTGTTAATGGATGCCGAGCTCACCAAACAGCAGGGAGGAGGCAGAACAGTGTGTTTCCCACAAGGTGGTCAGAACAGGCAAGTCTGCATTCCTGAGCTCCACACTAACTCTCTACCCAAAATTGATCATGGCCCACGCCATCTGAGTGTTTACATTGAGGGCTCTATTTTCCTGAAGTGTTACAGGATTCTTGCTTTAAAAGAAAAAAAAAAACCAGGCATCTACTAGGTCTGAGAACATTTTCTCTCTTTATACATGCATTTAATAATAAAACAGAAACACATGTTCTCTTTCCAAATACCATGTTAATTCAAAAAAGGCCTTTTCATTAGATGATATATACACAAGAGCTAAAGATTACAAAGGCAAAAAAATTAAATTGTAAACTGTACGAGGATGCCTAGGAGAAAACCTTAACCAGGGTCGTAATCAGAGACGCTGTCCTTCGGGCCTGCCGTCTGCAGCCTGACGTTCTCCGGGAGCGCTGTCCGGGGACAGCCCGAAGTGTTTCATAACCCGTAACCACACAGGATGACTCAGATCTTTATCTTCCGTAAACTGCACTCGGAACTTGGTGCTTTACTCACCCTCCCAAAGTTTAAATGAGTTTCAACTCAGTTATTTAAAACAAGTTGAAGGAATCTTTGTGGGTCTTTTTTCCCCAATGCATTTTCTAAATAGTAGTTTTGCAATGGCCAGTAACTGGTGAAATCAGTTAGCTATCATAACTTTGTCTTCCTGTAGGGCCCTTTTGACCTTCTGACCAAATTCAAGTGGAGCCTGGTGACCAAGGAAAGGGCAGCAGTGTTCTTTGGGCGGGAGTGGAGAGCAGGGGCACAGAAGGGGGGGATGGACCTCAGGCATGCTGAATGCAGATGCTGCTGCTGCCTCACATTTGTGGTTCCGTTCCGGAGGGATGAGGAATATGTGAGGGGACTCCCAGCATGGAGGTTCCCTCTGCCCAGATAGGGTGCAGAGTAACCCGAGGTGAGTGATGTGACGTGTTGGGGATGCATGAAGTGATGCACACAGCCTATTGTGCAATAATAGCATTTGCCAGGAGAACTACTCAGGTGGCCCAGCCGGCCACACAACCTGTCTCCAACAGAGCTGACAGCATCAGGTATTTCCTGAGAAAGGTGCCTGTGCCCCCGTAAGGACCCAGTTATGAAACACTGGTCCCAGGAAGCAAGGCTGGCTCTGTGCCTCCCTCACTGCTGATCTGCTTCACTTCTGGCCCAGGGCTGCTTGCTTGCTGGTCTGTCTGTCCGTCTGTTTTCAGATTCCAGAACTAGGTATGGCGACACTTAAATATACAATAAAATTTTTATATTAAAAATGACTAAGAAGCTTCTTGAATGAATTGTCTTATGCCTTCATCTCTGCCTGTAAAATACACTTATTAATACTTGTTTTTATGTCTACACAAAAATATTTCCTTCTGTACCCGATGGCCTTTCTGGTGGAAAGGGTTCCCTGACGAATTCTGGACCCAAGGATGCCGCCGAACTGTCCTCACACACAGTATTTCCTTACCGCCGTGAGCAGGTGCAGAGGAGGTTGGTGTAGCACTTGCCTTTCCTTTTGGAGATCTGATTCTGCCTCTCAGTGGCAGTCATAGGGTTTCTTGTATCTTACAGGACTCATTAAATAAGTGCTTAGAACGTGCCAGGATCCAGCCAACAAAAGGACAGAAATTGTGAATGCTAAAAGAGTTTTCGTTTCTCTCTTCCCGGGCTGTTCCATGGGTGAACCTCTCAGGTTCTGTGAAGCTCCGAGTGACTGGTCTCACTGTGAGCACACTGGCTGTTCCTCAGTAGTTCCGGATCTTTGCCCACTCGTCCCTTACCTTTGCCTGCACAGCCCTTGCCTTTACCTCCCATCGCCACCCCAGCTGGACCCTCTTACCTGGCCGGCCAAAACCAACGAGAAGACAGATGAAAGAAGGCAGTGACAGAGTGCTTGTGGTTTCAGGCACCCATGTCAGTCAGACGGAATGTGATTTGAAATATCTCCTGGTCTCAAACCCTTAGTTGAGTATAGCGGCAACTCAAAAGAAATTAACCTCTGCCCTCAAGTAACGTAAAAGTAAATTATTCTTTAGAGGTTCATTTCATTTATTTATTCAGAAATATTTGCTGTGCCTCTGCTGAGTGCCAGGCACTTGTGAACAAAGCAGACCAAGGTTCCTGACCTCATGGAGCTTAGAATTTAGAAACAGGAGGGAGGAAATTCAGCTAGGTTCAAGTGCAGGAGGGCAGCAGAGACAGAATTTGGAAGGAGCAGAGCCAGCACCTAGGGGCACTTGAGAAAATGCTGGGCGTGTTCCCCAAACTAGCTCAGTTCAGTTTACATACTTTGTAGACCCTGAAAAACAAGCACTCACAGGTAAATTCACCTCATTTCCACTCATGGGTACCTAATGGAGCTTTAACTTAAAGCTTATGAAAACATTCTGGTAACATTTGGAATCTCCAAATCCCTTTACAGTTGTCTATGGACTAACTAATCCCCATAGCCTCCCTAGGAAGCAAGCTGGTGTTTTCATCCTCATTTTAGTGATTAGACGTAAATGTATTAAGTGGCATACCTGGGGCTGGACCATGAGTCAGGTCCCCCACGACTCTGCAGTGTGGGGACCAGTGTTCTACTGTGGCTCCGCCAGCACCAAACTCACTTAATCACTGAATCACTTGAGCTTTAGTGGGGTTTTTTAATATATGTATGAGATGCTAGTGATCTATGCCCTACCTATTCCAAAGAATGACTGTGGAAAAAAAGGAGAGAGAAACCTGAAGTGCTGTAATGCTAGTTACAATTGGGTAAGGGATTAAGGCAGAAGAAACCACCACCTTCATTATTTACCATTTAGGGAGGGCTACTTGTTTGGGGCCAGAGCAGGGAAAAAATGAAGAGAGACAACCTGTAACAAAGCTAAGTCCTCTCCCTCCTTTGACTCGGTTTAGATTAGAGAAGGAAAACAAAGAGCAGCAAACTGAAGTTAAAAGAGTGCAGAATGCTAAGAAGAGAAAAATGGTGGAGGTAAAACTGTAAGTCTTCAGTATAATCTAACAGGGCGATGCCGCTAGTCTTGTCAGAGACTCATTGTCTGAACTCGAGCAGTATTGGCAGCATGAAGAGAGAAGCTTACAATTTTGAGAGCAGAGGGTGCTTTAGTAGCTGGGCTCTGCTGTGCAAAGCATTGGTCTGTGTCCCAGATCTGGTAACGATCTTTCAAGATCGTGTACGCTTGCACTCTTTTTCTCCCCACTCCCACCTCGCTGCCTCCTGCCAAAGCCGAGCGTTAGCATGTGAGGCCAGTAACTGAGTTGTCAGTATCCACATGCTGGCTGACCACTTGATGATTGCAGCTGGCGTCCCCTTCAGCCTTCCCTTCCCTGGCCTCCGGATTCCAGACCCGCCCTTTCTGGCAGGACTTCACTGGGGGGCGCCGGCACCTCTTGTTGCCCATAGAGAGCAGGGCCCCCAGTTACAAGCAACTGCAGGTGTAACCAAGGTGCTAAAACCCTTGATTACCCTGGTCCTTCTGTTCATTCTCTTCAGTTTCTTTTTCTTTATTCCTTTTTGTTTTAAGTTGAGCCTATATGTGTAGAAATGAAGGTTTAAGGAAATACGAAAACTGGAGTAAATAGTGCAAGATAAATGCAGAAGAAGGTGTCCTGGGGACAAGGGAAAACTCAGCAAGGTGAGGGACAGCTTTGGAGGAGAGTGGACAAATAAAGTCATTACTAATCAGGTTAACTTGGTTACCTAAAGTGATTAGCAATTGTTATAGGTGTAAACACAAACCTGCATACGCATACACATGCGCACACACACACCATATTCTGAGACCCTTGTGGGGAGGCCTCCTTTTTCCAGGTTGAATCCCTAGAAGTTAAGGCAGGATCAAAAGACTTAAGCACATGCATAAATGCTAAACTGTAAAATGTTTGTCTTTTATCCTTTCCCCCAACCTCCACTCCGTCTGCCCCTTGAAGGCAAGTTCTTTCTCTCCGACCTTGAACAAGGGAAGCCCCTGTGGTGGGAGACCATGTCTCAGTCACAGAACTATGATATTCCCACTTGGGGGATTTTCCTTCTTCTACTTCAGGCCCTTAGTCCATATGAGTCTTGTGCACAGCGGGTGCTCTGAACGCACCCACCCCGTTTACACCAGCTCCTTTTTGTAGCTGAGAGGCCACATGAAGCAGAATGGGTCAGTTCCTTCATTCAGTGCCACCAAGTCTGGAAGTTCAAGCTGGGTAGCCATGCTGTACCTACTCAGGAAGTCCTGCTCCTTGATCCTCTTCTGTGTTTGTTGTGTTCGTTCCTTATCCTGATGTGGCTAACAGGAGAGAAAGTAGGGAAGAGGGAAAGCTTGTAAGGCTTAGGTACCAGGATTGCATAATGGTCATTAATCCTCAGCTTCTCGTGACCTGCAAATATTCATATGATCTGGGGTGGGTCTGGAGTGGGAAAATAAGGCATAAGAGTGGGATTCTATGAGAAGCACCCCCTGTCAACCTTTAATCCACAAAGCGAGACCTAGAAGAGCAGAGGGACACCTTGGTACAGGCCACCTTCTTCTCTTACCTCTATTCCCACAACTTTTCCTAATTGTCTCCCTGCTGCCAGTCTTGTCTGCTGAATTGCCCTTCACGTCGCTGTCAGATGGAAGTCATTGCTCTCCTCTCAAAGATCCCATGACCGTAGTTCTCTCTTATGACAGTGTTTGCGTCTGTCTTGTATATAGAATTACGTGCATACTCCGTTTGTCAGATTAGAAAGAGGCGAGGTTACTGTGCTGCAGTACCTTTCCCCCCTCGATCATCAGGGCTCCTTCTTTCATAAACTGCAGAGTTCCTGCAGAATCCCTATGGAATCCATCGTCTGTAGCGCCTATACTCAAATCTGGCTCTGCCACACTAGCTGTCTGATCATGATCAAGCTAAACTTTCAGTGCCTTAGTTTCCTTATTTGTAAGAAGAAGAAAAAAAATAGAATCTCATAGAACTCCTGAGGATTAAATAAGGAGATACTTGAACAATACTTGGCATATACCATATTTTTCAGACCATAAGATGCACCTAGGTTTTAGAGAAAAATAGGGAAAAAATTTTTGAAGCAAAATATGTGGTAAAATATTTAATAACATAAATAATGTAATATTTCACCAATGTAAATGCAAAGCTACATTCAAACTGTAAGACGCACCCTCTTTTTCCTCCCAAATTTGAGGGAAAAGGTCTGAAAAACCTTTTCCTATAGTCTGAAAAACCTTTCCCTATGGTCTGAAAAGTACGGCGGTTAGTACGCAATAGATGTTTGTTGGCCGCTGCTGCTATGGCTACTGTTATTAGTCAGCTGACAATGCCCTTCCCCTGAATCCTGAGGTTTTCTGCTTGCTTCTAAGGTGACAACCTTCCCATGAAGAAAAGACCATTGTTTGGGTCATGAATATAATGAGTGGCCCATTAAAAGCAGAATCCATCCTTACTTAACTTTCTGTTCTTTAAGTGCTGTGGAAATAGATGCTAATTAATACTTAAGGTTCATATTTCCCACTTTAAAACTAATACATGCTTATTAAATAAATTTAGAAAACATAAAAGGTATAATTCATAAGGGAAAAATTGCCCATCTGTTCCAGAGTGGAGGAGACTAGAAATGACACCCCAACGTAACGCATAGTTCTCGACTAGATGTTTTTGGACTAAAGGCAGTGAGATGGTGGGTACAGCTTGTACGGGATTGGGGGACTAGATGATGGTAGAATAGCAATGTTAATTTCCTCGCTTTGGTAGCTGTATTGTGTATATCTAGCATAATGTCTGTGTTTACGGGAAATATGCACCAAAGTATTTGCTAGAGACAGAGCATTGGATTGGCAATTCCCTGTCAAATGGTTCAGGAAAAATTTTTAAATTATTTTTATGTATTTCCAACTTTTCTATAAGTTTGTGATTATTCCAAAATTTAAAAATGTGTATTAAATAGAGATGAAATAAAGCAGACTCAAAAACTGCATGTAAACAGAAATAAATTAACCTAATTGTATATCGAATTGATAATATAACCATACAGAACAAATTACTTCAAGTTACTTTTGAAACAGTTTTGTTCTTTCCACAAAAGAACTGAAAAAGTTTTTTTAAAAATTTCCCTCATAGGTTGGTAGTGTTGGTGTTATACTTTGAATCGATTTTATTATAAGTAAAGAACTAGACATATGAATGTTACTAGGAACAAAGACTTTTACTAAAAGAGAGAAACTAATTTAAAATAAGTAAAAGAGACTTGAAGGCTGAACAGAAATCTGCTGACATTTTTTGCCCACATGGTTAGTCATTAATCCTATGTAATTTGTTTCTATGCAATGCTATTTAAGTTGTATCAGAACTTAACAAAAATAGAAAAAAGTTCCTAGTTGACTTAATGAAATTAGTGTAATTCTGAAAGGTTCGTTTCCAAAAACACAAAAAGAGCAAACTATAGATTATTTTGAATTAAAACATGGATTTTAAAATCTCATATAAAATACTAGTGAATGAATTCAATAGCACGTTAAAGGAATACTCTGTTTTGACCACAGAACATTTATCTGAGAAATGCAAGGATATTTTACATGATTAGTAGATGAAATAGAAAAGTCACTAAGGTAAGATATTTAAACAAGGATGCCCACTGTTGTCAGTATTATGGCATTATATATTCTGATTAATGAATTAAACAAGCAGAAATAAGAGGCAAGGAAAAGAAAAAATGTCATAGATTATAAACAATGTAATTGCAAAAAACATGTATGAGAATACATTGAAAACTTGTTGAAGTTCGATGAAAATTTATTAAGCAGTTAAAGTACAAGTACCAAACCAAAAGAAAATATGTTTAATATCTATAGTTAACAGAAGAGTAATATCCAAAATATATGAAAAGCTCTCACTAATCACTAGGATAAAGCCCACAGAAAAGTGGGCAACAGGTGTGAATGGGAAATTCACAAAATAAGAAACACAGGAAAGCCCATAAATACATGAGTTCTCTGATAATTAAAGAAGTAACAAAACCAGTAATAGGGTAGCATTTCTCTCTGTCCAATCAGCAGATTTTTTAAGACAAAAAATGCGATCAGAAAAGGTACAGAGGCTGACTTTTACATTCACCACTTTTTGGGATGAAAATTGGCACAATATTTTTTGTTCTGTTTTAATGACTGTTGATTATAATTTACACACATCAAAATTGACTCTTTATACCGTACGGTTCTAACAAGTACATACAGTCCTGTAACCACCATCATAACCAAGATGTAGACCAGCTGCCTCCCCCTAAAGAATTCCTTCACTTCCTTTGTAGTCTCCCTTTCCCCTCCCCCCCTACTCCAGCTCCTGAAAATCACTGATCTGTTTTCTTTTTTTTTTTTTAATGTTTTGGGGAGGGTTTCTTTTGTTTTTCTTTTTACATTTTAAAATTGTTGTTCAAGTACAGTTGTCTCCCCTTCCCCACCACCACCTTCACCTCCCACCCTTCGGTCCTACCCGCTTTGGCTTTGTCCATGGGTCCTTTCTACATGTTCCTTGTTGACCCTGCCCCTTCTTTCCCCCGTTATCCCCTCCCCCATCCCCTCTGCTTACTGTCAGTTTGTTCTTTAGTACAGTGTCTCTGGTTATATGATCTGTTTTCTGTCCATATGTTTGTGCCTTTCCCCAAATGTTATATAAATGGAATCACACAATGTGGAGCTTGTTTAGTCTGGCTTCTTTCATTTTCCATATGCATTTGCGATTTATCCATATTGTATCTTGTATCTGTAATTCATGCCTCTTTATGGCTGAGTAGTATTCCCTTGTATGGATGCACCACTGTTTGTTCATTCATTCACGTGTTAAAGGACATCTGCATTGTTTCCAGTATTTTTTGCTATTATGAATAAAGCCATTTTTAGTATTCACATACAGATTTTTATATGAATATAAGTCACCATTTAACTTCTATAAATACTTTGTAGGGGGATTACTGAGTTAAGCCTTACTGAAAAACTACCCATCTGTTTTCCAAAATGAATTTTCAATTTTGCTTTATTTTGAGTGATTCTAACCGGTATGTAATGATCCTATTGTGGCTTTAATTTTCCCAAATGACTAATGATGTTGAGCATCTTTTTATGTGCTTGTCATCTGTGTATCTTCTTAAGTGAAGCGTCTATCTCAAGTTTTTCCCATTTTTGAAATTGGGCTGTTTCTCTTAATATTGAGTTTTGAAAGTTCATTTGATGTTCTGGATACAAGTCCTTTATCATATATGTGATTTGAAAACATTTTCTCCCCATCAGTGGCTGGTTTCCAGTCTCCTTTAAAGAGCAGGGTTCTTCATTTTGATGAAATATAATTGTATCAATTTTTTAAATTTCATTAATTATACCTTTTATATTATATCTAATAAATCTTTGCCTGAGGCAAGGTTACCAAGATATTCTTGCATGTTTTCTTCTAGAGGTTTATAGTTATAGATTTTACATTTAGGTACATGGTTCATTTTTAGTTAATTGTTGTATGTGGCATAATGTATAGATTGGAAGGTTGTTCCTGTGTGTATGATCAGAACCTGTGCTACTCCATGAGGCAAAAGATGTGATTAAGTTAAGAATCTTGGGAGAACGCATTTATTCCATGTTATCTAGATGGTCCCCATGTACAGCCACATCTGTCCTTAGAAGTTAGAGGCGAGGGAATTTTGAAACCCACAGAGAAGGAGGAGGCAGTGTGACCACAGCAGCCGAGATTGGAGTGATGTGCCCACAAGCCAATGAATGCCTGGAACAGGAAGAGGCAAGGACCAGATTCTCCCTGAGAGCCTTCTGAGGGAATGCAGCCCTGTCAACACCTTGATTTTGAACTTCTGGTCTACAGAATTGAGAGGGAATACATTTCTGTTGTTTTAAGCTACCCAGTTTGTGGTGATTTGTTATAGAAGTCACAGGAAGCTAATATAATGGCTGTCTGATACTTCTGGCACCGTTTGTTGAGAATGCCTTTCTTTTTCCACTGAATTACCTTTGTACCTTTGTACCTTTATCAAAAATCAGTGACCACATATGCGCGTTGGACCTGTTTCTGGACTTTCTGTTCTGGTCCGTTGATCTATCTATATATCTGTAATTTCACTGACACTCTTTGTCATGACTGCTAGAGCTTTAGTCACATGGTAAGTTTTGAAAATAAGCCATGTGACTCTTCCAACCTAGTTTTTTTGGGTTTTTTCCCAAAGTTGTTTGGGCTTTTCTAGTTTCTTTGCTTTTCTATATAAATTTTAGAATCATCTTGTCAGTTCTTCCAAAAACGTCCAGCTGGAATGTTTAATCTATGGATCAGTTTGGGAAAGTTGACACTGTACCAACTTTGAGTCCCGCAGTCCATGAATATGATGTCTCTCTCCATTGCTTAAGTCTTCTTTGATCTCTTTCATCATTTCATACTTTTCAGCATACAGATCAGGCACCTAAGTATTTCATGATTTTTGGTGCATTGTAGCTGGTGCTTTAAAATTTTTTTATTTCAATTTTCAATTTTTTTGCCAGTATACAGCATTATGATGAATTTTTTAGTATAGTGACCCTGTATCCTGTGATCTTACTAAACTTACTTATTAGTACTAGTAGCTTTTTTTGTAGATTTCAGAGGGGGGGTGGTTATGATTTATTTATTTATTTTTAGAGAGAAGGGAAGAGAGGGAGAAAGAGATGGAGAAAAACATCAACGTGTAGTTACCTCTTGTGCTCCCCCAAATGGGGACCTGGACTGCAACCCAGTCATGTGCCCTGACTGGGAATTGAACCAGTGACCCTTTGGTTCACAGGCTGGCACTCAGTCCACTCAGCTACACCAGCCAGGCTGATGTCAGGGGATTTTCTATGTAGACAGTCTTACCATATGGGAAGAGTGCTGTTTCTCCCTTTTCAGTCTGTGAGCCATTTGTTTATTTATTTTTCTTGCCTTATAGCACTGCCTGAAACCTACAATGTTGAAGAAATGTTAAGAGCGACATCCTTGTTTTATGCCTTCCCTTTGTGCTTCCCTTTGTGCAGAATGTCTCTCCTCTAGCAGATTACTGGTAATGCTGGTTATTAGTTGCTCGCTAGCTTAGTGGTTAGGAGTGGAGGTGTTCACGTTTTCTTTTCTCAGTGATCCTGTCTCATCCACAGCAGTAAGGGGTCTCTAATGATCTGGACCCACTCCTTTTTCTGTCTCTCACCTGTGGACACAACACAGGGTTGTTGTTTTTTTCCCATTCCCTTTCCCCAGCTGTACTGGATCTCCCCCTGCATCATGAATGCTGCCCTTCTTTCCTAAGGAGGTTAAGGCTTATGTTTTGTAGTGGAGACAGTGTGGAGGCACCTAGGGCAGGGCTTTGTTTACTTTCTGAAGTGGCTACTATACATCTCCCCCAGGTCTCCACCATGAAGGAAGCCTTCTCTAGTCTCCTGCTCTGCTCCTAATTTCTCCTGAGCTCCAAGGTCTGTGAGAAGAGTCTGCTAATGGGTACAGATTCCTGTTGTGTATATTATCCCCAGAGGTTAGATGCTCTCATGCTGGTCCACACCCAGCCTTTGGGAATCTGTTAACCATTTTAGCTGACTTCCTCTTACCAGTTTGCCTGGTACCAGTTTGCCTGGTACCAGTTTGCCTGGTACCCAGCATCAGCAAGCACCCAGGGTGCTTGATTACCAGCACCCTGGTAATCAAGTGGTCATGTCCTGGGTCTGTGTGAAGGTTGTTTCTCTGAGTTTCAGGCTGGTAGGTTCTGCAACCTTAGTTGTCTGATAGGGTCCAGAACTGTTCTTTCCTGTGAAGTTTTTCCTGTGCTCTTATTTCCTGGGTCACTTTTGTGTAACATAGTGGTGTCTTTCTTGGAGGTTAAATTCAGGTAATAAGCATAGGTAGGAGAGTGAGACATGTCGAGGGGGTGGGTAATGTCGGCAGAGGAAGCATCTGCTCTGGCTGTCTTGGTTGCTGGGTGGTGGTAAGGCGGTAAAGCGAAGGGACATGATGGACATTGGGCCCAGCCCAGGACAATCCAAGAGTAAAAAAAGATTACTCCTCCCTAGCATCTGACCTCAGAGGAGAGGCATGAAACAATAAAACATACTTATTTGAATGTCTGTCCCTTCTTTCCGTACTTGTGTTTTGTGGCAAGTAGGGAGAAGGTGAGATTATTTGGCCCTCTCTCACTGTTCAGCGAGAGGAGAGATGTGACTGCCTCACGAGTGGCTCTTGCTGCCCGTTTGCAGTGTGAGCTAGACTCTTATGATTAATGACATGGGGCATTCACCAGTGCTTTTGAAAGATGGATCATTGTGAAAAGGCCCAACCCTGTTGCTGCATTTCCTCCCTACAAGCAGTCAGTCTTGACAGAAGCTATGCAAGTCATCCCGTCTCCCATTAATAATGAACTCACCGTTTGTTTTAGAGAGTTCACAACCCCAAAACAAAATTTTCACATATAAAAGCATAACATCAACAAAACCTGGGAAGGCTTCTCTTGAGCCCTCATCCTGTGCTTCTGTTCACTAAATCAAATCAGTCCTTTTATGGCAGGTGGGAACCTCCCATCAATGGCACTGATACATTCTTAAGGCCAGAAGCCTGCAAGTGGCCACCTCTTCACATGCCAGGATGTTCTGACCACACGATAAGTGGGAAGTTCAGCTAGCGTGAGGGAAATAGAAGACTTGGTTCCATTGCAAGCTAGGTTGATTGGCTAGAGAGTTCTAGCCAGAGGTAGACACTAAGAAGGGGCTTGGGTTACCACATTGGTGTGGTAGCAAATAGTCATCAGGGGGATACTTTAGAGCACAACGTGTGCCCCAGACACCAGTAACAATTCTTAATATCAAATGACAATATGAATAGAAATGACTAGTTCTTTTTTTAATTAAAAAAATTTTTAATCCTCACCCAAGTATATGTTTATTGATCCTAGAATGAGAGGAAGGGAGAGAGAGAGAGAAAGAGAGAAATACTGATGTGAGAGGAAAACATCTATCGGTTGCCTCCCGTACATACCTAGACCGTGGGTCGAACCTGCAACCTAGGTATTGCCCTGACTGGGGATTGAACTTGTGACCCTTTGATGTAAGGGACAATGCTCCAACCAGCTGATCCACCTGGCCAGGGTGGATATGACTTATTGTTGACCATAGTTTTCCACAGCAGGAAGGGAAAGGGAGTAGTGTACAAAGGAGCATCAGTAAGGCCCTTCTTGAACAAGAATATAGAGTTTTTGTTTCAAGAGCTACCAGCCTACAGAGAAAAACCAATTTCCCCTTGAAAGCATCCTATCAGGAAGTCTCATACAGGAATCCTAACAAGACTCACTGTGAAGACTAAGAAAATCCATTCCTCCTCTTTACCCATGTTCAGTGAATTGTTAAAACCAAAAAGGCAAGAACTATCAGCTTAACCACCAAACAGGAAACAACAAAAACTCAACATGAAGAAGCAATCTCCATGCCAGAGCAGCCATGACTACCATCCGCTGAACCATCTCCTAAGCCAAAGTCCTACAGAGGCCTTGGAGGGGCTCCGGGGGGCGAGTCTGAGCCTGCGGACAGCACGTCTTCATTAGACATTGCAGGACCCATGATGGGAGAAGTCACCACAGAGGAAGTGACCCCCTAAGTAGCAAGAACAGAAAGGAAAAGGCTTCTTGCTCCATCCGAGCACAAGTCAAGTGATGAACAGAGCATGACCCTAGAGCTCCCATGCCTACACTTAATCGGTTAGAAGCTAAAGTGGGTAATTTCACTTCAATAATGAAGGGATTTGCGATGAAAATGGACAACCAACCTAACCAATTCAAACTTCTAGATATGAAGATTGCTTTGCTTGAGACACAAGTTGATGAGCTTCAAAAAGATGTCTTTTTCATGCACTCGTGGTCAATGTAAGGGTCACCTCCAAGTGCCGCTTCCATGCCGGTGCTGTAACCAACAAGACAAACCAATCACCAGCTGCTGCCGCAGCACCTGCTCCTGCACAGTCTGCCACAGGAGACTTCTATGAAGTATGGAAGGCGCTGTACTAGAGGCTGCGACAAACGGTCTAGGTCACAAAATGCAATGAGATGGCTTCCAGCTTTATGATCCAAAAATACTTGAAAAAAAACCCTCAAACTCTGTCTGCCTGAGTTCCCAAAACAAATGACTGTCCGACCTGTTCCTGGAATTTATTTAGGAGGCAGATTTGTACCTGTTTTGATTATATTTTGCTACATTAGAAAGCTACCCCAAAATGTGATGACTTTCATCAACACCCATTTTATTTGTTCACAATTCTGTGGGTCAGGAATTTGGCCAGGGCTCAGTGGGACAGTTCTGCTGTAGGTGGCGTCTTTCCTGAAGCTGCAATCAGGTGGCATCTGCGGTTGGAGACCAGAATGGTGTCACAAGTGTGGCACCTGGCAGGGTTGGTTGTCTAGCCCTTTTTCATGGCCAGCTTAGCCTTCTTTACCTGACAAATGGATTTCAAGAATGAATATTTCAAGTGCTGAAGCAGAAGTTATGGCCTCTTCAGGCCCAGCCTCAGAAGGCGTACAGCATCACTCATCATATTCTTTTGGCAAAAACAAGTCCTGGGCCTACCTCAGATTCAGAGGGAGCGTAAATAGACTCCACCTCTTGATGGGTGAGTAGAAAGGTTACTTTGCAAAAGAGCACACCGGATAGGATACTGTTGCAACCATCTTTTGAAACATAATCTGCTGTGTGACCTAAGGAATGTCCTTCCAGTGCCTCAGATTCCACTCAGACAAGAAGCGTTTTGTATCGAACCCGGGCGTTAAGTACTACGACCGGCATCTGCGCCTCCCTGTCCGCTCTCAGTGCGAATGGAGCCTGTGGGAGGCATCACTCTCCGTTCATCCCTAAAAGGCTGCTTATCCAATAAGCTTAACTCTGCTTCTTTAAATAAGAGTAGACGTTGTGAGGGAAAACCTGGAGGGAGGCAAGATGCAAATTCTTGGTTCATCTCTCCCATTATTATCTAAGTCAAATGCATTTTTATTATTTTTAAGTTGAAGGTATTTTATTATCCACACAGGGATTTTCCGTTCAGTTAATGTGCTCGATACTGACATTTAGTTTTCTTTATTACTCTGTTCTTTTATCCCTTCTCAGTACCAGCAACTCCGAGCCCTCTTTTATAGGGCTGTTATTTTCTAGGGCTCTTCTATTCCTATGTGTGTTAGAAACTTGGGTTTGTCTCTATAATAGTAATTAAAGCAAATCTTTGCAAAAAGACATAAAACAGCCTGCCCTGGTCCAAGAAGCTGGAACCGTGGAGAGGACCAAGAGCTGACTCAGACGAAGATAACACGCTGTGTTGGCAGCTGATAGCCACCACCGCGCCTCTGACACGCTGCTCCTGGTCTCTACATCTAAATATGCTCAGGTCGCCCGAGGACAGAGATGGCCTCTTCCAACAAGAGGCGCCGCCCAGGGCCAGACAACCACCTTCGAAGCAGCACTCATTCTGCCGCGGCATTCTTGGGACCAAAGGGAGAAATGCCCTCAGCGCATCAGTGGAGCATTGGAGCCTTTTTTTCCACCTCAACATTCCTAAGGGATTTCACACACTCCCTTCAGTGGTAGACACTCATTAGGGCGGCAGAGGGCCCTGTGGTTTGGGAAAAGTCCGCTGTTGAGAGTCATTGGATAAAACTTTAAGCAGCATCAGGTAACATCAGTCGGCAGCGAAAGGCAAACCCAAGGAACAGGTAAACCAGACTGATACACAGTCTCCTACATCCCTCACACGGCCTCGGAGGTTAACAAAACAAGACCTGCTTCTACCCACAATTACATTGTTTTCATAGTAATGCTGGATTATGCCGCTGCCTGGCCGTGTAGTAAATTTGCAGTGAGATCTGAGGAGTCGTGTGATTAAAAATCTTCCGTAAGGCTGCAGTCACCTTCTAGGACCCCCCCCATACGTGGTGCTCATTGAAACCTCAGAAAACCTGGCCTGGGGTGGGTGTGGGCGAGTGTTCCATCTCAGGCTGGGATGAAGTTTTTGTTTCTGTTAGGGCTTGGCACCCTTTAGCATGTGGTAGGCATTCATTATAGGTCTTCGGGACCTAGTGGGTGAGAGAGAGAATGCGCTCGTGGGAGTGACCACTCCGACCCTAGTCCTGGCCTTGCAGCCG
>PVKM010029284.1:0-17833 GCA_004027735.1 Carollia perspicillata | reverse complement strand
AAAAATAATAATTTAAATCACTTGGTAGTGTTAAACATACTAAATATTTTTTAAGTTGTTAAATTAAGGCTTCATTAAATGTGTCATAGTGTTGCTGTTACAATATGAAAAGCCCTCTTGGCTTCTGTGTTACTCTAAGAACTGTGGAGTACTTATGAGATGAAAGAAACCTATTTGACTCAGCAATTCTCACTTTGCTGACATCTGAACATCTGACAATACTAACACGACAAGGCCACAGACAGCTCCACTGAGGCCATCAGGGATACGCTTAATCATTACTTAAAACTAAGAAGACCTGTTTGGGTACCATGGCATTTTAAAATCTTTTCCTATGGTCAGTGGCATCCCCTTCCCCATTTTTCTATTCATAACACCTAAAGCCCCCTGATAAAAGAGAAAGACAACCTCAGTTAAGATGAGGGAGGCAATGTTTAGTTCCAGTAAGAAAAGTTATGGTATAAGCTTTCTTCCATGAGAACTAGAAAACCTTTACATGAATCTTGAAGCTCTGCTCTACACCTTGGCATCAGGGAAGCATTGGAGTTCATCCCACATGGAGCCCCTGTAAGTGAGAGGACTATCAAGATCATAGGAATCCTATAAGTCAACAGCAAGGCAGATGAAGCTGAGGCATTCAAAGGCAAGAAGTCTTATCTGCTCTCTGAATTGTAATGAAGAGGACTCTCATTAGTTTTTTCACTTTACTGATATTTGCATACCTGAGAACAGCAGTGGAGGAAAGCAACAGACAGATCCACCCTGACTGTAAGGGATACATTTGCAAATTTGGTTCCATCCTTTGGCAAAATGAACACAGCATTTATGTCAAAACCAAGATTTTTTGTTAATAAATGTTTTATTGCATTGGACATAGAGACAGTGGACATAAACTGGGACTGTTTGGGCAAGTTTAGATAATATGCTCATCTGACTTTTGAGAGGTCCTGGGAGAAATTACCAAATAGGATCTAAGATCCTGGCACTGTCTTGTAATACCCTCCTTTTTGTGAGAATATAAGAGACCGATTAGTTGTCTTGATCATTATTCTTCATCAAGATATGCCAGTTACTGTGTGCTTTTCTGGAAGACAGATATTGTGGCTGGCTGCACGGCAGTACTAAAATAATCATGAGCAGAGCTTAAATTTTAAACTCTTAAGATTGAATGAAACTCTTTAAACTCTTAAGATGTAAACTCTTGCTTCTGTTTGGAAATCCTGCACCTTCTTTAAATGGTACCCCGGTGAGTCTTAGAGCCTGGACCTCAGATGACTGGAGATCCCCAAGTCAGTTATCCAAAAACTGCTTTACATTGTGCTTAATAAGCAACAGTCTGTGAAACACACTGACCAATCTTTTAATTTGTTGTCTTGAAATCTGTCTTATTCTGATCAAAACACAATATGTATTTTTAGCTATAATTACGGCAGACACTTCCTGAGAATCATCAGCTTATTATTTTTGAAGACTGTACAAATTTTCAAATTGCTATTGCTCTGCCTCTGATGCTTTATCTTCCCCTTTGCCTGTTCAGCAAAAGAAATGGTTTTAATCCATCACATTTACATATTTAGGTGATGGCCATAATATTTGTTTTGTTACCTGAAATGTAACAGCTAATAAAAACTTTTATACTTTAAGTAGGCAGTAAGAAGGCTGAATTAAGACAGCTTTTATAAATCTATATAAGTCCTCTTTTTCTTTTTCAATACAGCACCTCAATTTGCTTTTAACTTTACCTAGTTTCTTAAAATGGCATCAGAAGTAAACAGTCAAAGATTATTTGTAAGTTAATTGCCTATCTCCCTTGTGGATTTATCTCATTCCTTTTACTAGAAAGCTAGTTTGAATTAAGACAGCTCTCCCCAGCCCCTGAGCCCCAGTAACTCCAGGTGGGTCCCCATGCCTCATCAGTACTAAGAAGCCTTCCCTGTTGGGTTAGGTACACATATATGTGTCACCTTTAAACAGTCCATAAATGTTTAGCTTGACTTACCTGACTGTTAGAATTAGATTATGAAATCCTAGAGAGCAGGGTATCCTTAGCCTGTAACTACTTTGGAACAAAGTCGACCTGCTACTTGATTTCATAGCTGGTTTTTGTTCCCTGAAAATCCAGAATATTATAGGAAGTAAAAATATCCTCCCGGAATGAGGGAGTTCCGTGGTTTATCCCAGGGCTGGTGGCATAGCTTGTATAATTTGGAAGAATTAATTGGACTGTACGTTTAGGATGTATTTTTCTATCAGAGTATTGTATTTCTTGAAAGGTTAAAAAGGTAAAGGAGACAGACACTGTATCAAAATATACATGAAAAGAAATTTTTAGGCAGAAGGAAAAGATTCTAAGGGCAGACAGAAATGCAGAAAGAACGGAGGAACAGAGTCGGTAGGTCTCTGTGTACATATCAGGGAAAATGGACTCGGCCATGCAAAGTGAACAAAACTACAAAGAAATGATGACCCTGTCTTAATGGATTTTAAGAATGTAGAATAAAATGTCTGAATAAATTCCAATTTGTATCTTTTCTTAAATCCTTCAATCCTAGTATGTGCAAATTAGATTTCCTTTCATCTTATTTGATGTCCAATTATTTCAGTCTAAAACCTTTGAATAGTTTCATTATTAAGATAATTATTCTCAGCTTTTTAAAAGGTAGATGGAGTTTTCTCTGTTGTGTAGAAAACGCTGGCCAAGAAATCCCTTGCAGATGTGTCCAACCAGGGCCCAGGGTGGTTTGCGGCCCAGGATGGCTATGAATGTGGGCCAACACAAAATCGTAAACTTACTTTACAAAGTTATGATTTTTTGTTTTAATTAGTATTTGTGTATTTAGTGCGTGGCCCAAGACAACTCTTCTTCCACCGTGGCTCAGAGATGCCAAAATGTTGGACACCCCTGCTGTGGTATACTGTTGTATAAAAATTACTATTTTACAAAGTAGCCTTATTGAAAGACCCCATTATACCTTATAAATAATTAGAGAATAAATCTTAAATAACCAGTCATCAGTTAAATTATTTGCAATGCTATTTGTATGAAAACTTAGTTTTTAAACACCATCAGAATAATCTGCTATAAGAATTATCAAAATATGCTTTGGGAATTTTCCTCTGTTAAGCTACAGAAGTCTAATGCAAGAAGATCTAAGTATTATCAATTCCTTATTGTTCAAATTCCTAAGACAAAATCGAAGTAATCTTGATTTAAGATGACTGCCCTATGGGTTATACAAATAACCATTGTTACATGTGTGAAATCATGTGATGCTTTCATATGTTCATTCCATTTTATTTACTCTTCAACCACTTTTTAAAAAGTGACTACTAAGTGCTAGCCGCATCGCCAGGTACTGGGTACACAAACACAAACTAGGCAGCCTTGCTCCTGGCCCTTTGGGACCTACAGTCTACTGGGGAATACGGGCAAGTAAACACTTGCAATTCGCCTGTCATATGAAAGCAATGAGAACACACTACGCGGCAAAGGCTCCTGACCTGGACTCAGAAAAGGAGGTTTTGGTTAGGCAGGGAAGTTGAGTAGGAGCTTCTTGTTCTTTACCAGGACGTATATCCCTAAAAAGTGCTCTCTCTCATAAGATTACTGATTAGGTGCCTGCTATGTCCCAGGAGCTGTCTTCATCATTCTTTAGGTTTTAGTCATCCCCAGTCCAGTCATCTCCATTACACTCAGCTTTTCCAAACAACGAAAACTCATCATTGGCTTTGTCCTTCCATGGAATTCGACACATATAACTTCATCAACTCTTTCCATTTAGATTTATCTAAACTCAGGATATTCTAATTTAAAATTAAAAGTTTGCACAAAGTGTGTAAGATGGAATAATAATTTAGCTATATTGTGGATAATATAAACCAAAGTTCCTATATTTTGTAGATTTTTTTTTTAAATCTCGGGTTCAGAGAGTTAAAACCTTTGGGTCCATGGTCCATTGTTGTCATTGGCCATTGCAACTTCTCTTTATAATTTTCTTTTCTTCATCAACTTCACATTCCACTCAACCACTCCACCCTCTTTCCATTCCCACCTTTAGGTAACCATCCAAATATATTCACTGTGCATCTTTGTGTTATTATATTTTCTTGAACATTGAATGTCTTGGATGTATATATCTTTAGTTTATACAAATGGCATTACATTCTTTGTTCTGTTTCCTTCTCTTTTTTCTTTACTTAGTACTATGTGTTTAAGATCCATCCATGCCACTATAAGCACATCTAAAGTACATTTCTAACTTCTGAATAACATTTCAATGTACATTATCAGACATTTTACCTATTTTCTCTCTTAGTTGAAACACCTGGGTACTTCCCAGCCTCCACAGCCCAGAGGCAGATCCAGGTTTTACAGGCCTGTAGCTTATATGTTTGTGTGGCAGAGTAGACAAAAATGCAAAATACAATACAAGTTAGATGCAAAAGTATTTATTTATTAAACGTGATCTTGGAAGTGAAACTGATTGCCCATTTAAAAAAAACTAACCAATACAACAAACATTAGAAATTCCAAAATTTAATTAGTGAACTCCCCAATATTTTTAATACTTTCTTCCATTTTTGCCTTCATTCTCTTTGATTCCCTCTTTACAAAGCAACAATTTCGAAACAAAGGGAACAGAAGGAATTTAGTCTTTCCTGTAGTATGACTGATTTGGGGTGTGTGTGTGTGTGTGTGTACAGTGTCTTTGTTACTGATGATTGCGGAAATTATCTCAAATATTTTTTCTTCTTTTAATTCTTTTTTCTTTTCTTGGAGCACCAATAAAGGAATATGAGTAACCACTTAGTGTCAGATATCAGGTGAGATCTGGGAATTCAATGATAAGACAAAATGACCTGACCTCAATTTTAATTGCTTCTTTTTACTATAAACTATTTGTAGTGCATTATCTCTTGTTCTCCTCTCTTCATAATGTACAGGGTCTGGTACAAATAATGTCCCTTTTTATTATAAAATCTTTTGTTACAAAATCATAAGCATGTAATTCTGTAACATAACAATATCACCCTCAAGCACACATTATGACATTTTAGGTGAAATGTTCAAGTTAAAACTCTAAATTATTACACCCATATTACTACCTTACCTGCCACACTCAGGCAGCTATTACTTCTGCCAGACCCTGTACTATGTCATAGTTCTCTTAACAAATTAGAGAGTAGGAGCAGTTGGGTCCAAGCCACTTAGGAATTCTTTGAACTACAGAATTACAATTTCACTAGTTAGAAGATTACCACAAATTATCTGTTAGTTGGTGGGGAGAGGCTAAAATTGCCATTTGGTGGCACTTAAATTAAAAGATAACACTCTTTGGAAGTTATAAATGCCTTATATAAGATGTATACATTTTAACTATTCAGTCACTCCACGTCTGATTGCAAATACCTACCAATCTTATTTACTTCATCTTTTAAATCCAAAAGCAAATTATAGATATGTGTATGTATATTTATATACATCTCTATACACATGTATGTTAATTTATATATTAGTTATTATGTTTATCTAGCACCCAAGATTGTTTATTTGGAATGAACAAGGGTCTCCCACTCTGAATAGGGACGATGGAACTCAAGACCTACCTCTTACTGTGAGAATTGAAGGTGAACCTTCCTTCCTTTCCACACTTCTTAGAGTGGTGAGTAAGAAACTGTCTTACTCAGCATTTGACATCTTACCATTAGTTGGTTCCCTCAAGAGATAAAGACTTTATAACTTGCAGAGGGATATAAAAACAGCCCCATAATTGAACCCTTTTAATATCATAATTAATATTTTTTTCCAAAGAGAAAAATAAAGCACAGCACAGTATCAGTTTTACTTATCAGACAATCCCATGAATCCAGAGGTAATATATTTTTTAAAGGTTTCATTTATTTATCTTTATACAGAAGGGAGGGAAGGGAGAAAAAGAGGGAGAGAAACATGGATGTGATAGAAACATCCGCGGGTCGCCTCTCATATACAACCCCACTGGGACTGAACAAACTCGCAACCCAGGCGTGTGCCCTGACCAGGAATTGAACTGGCAACCTTTTGCTTTGTGCGACAATGTCCAGCCAACTGAGCCACACTGGCCAGGGCCAGAGGTAATATTTTAATAAGACTCCAACAATTATAGTGTATCTATCATATTTTGCCATGTATAATGTGCAGCCACATTTTTGTGTGCATTATACACAGAATTATTATATCCATGTATAGTGTGCATCCTTATTTTTCCCTCATAAATTTGGGCAGAAAAGTGCACATGACATACCACATAATATAGTAGACCTTGGTCCAAATAGTCTATATATAAATGGTTATTTTAAAACAATTCTTCTTATTAAAGTTTTCCAAGACCAGTAGTGTGGAAATCTATTTTCTGGCCTAGAAATAAAAATAAACTGAATATTTAAGAAGACTACATTAATTACTGTCTATCTACTGAGGCTCAACAATTATTAATCATCTTGATTTAATATGCAAGTCTCAGACGGCAGTTATCAGACTCACTGTTCTGAAAGGAACAGGGTGCAGCAAAGCTAACATTAAAATTTAACCATCAATTGAATTTTAGGATGCAGCAAATACTTTAAATGCACCTTACCCTAACAGTGCATACACAATATTACTTAGGGCCATTAACACATTTCTTCTTTCCATGGTGAAATTTAGAATAGATAATAAAAAACCCTGTGTCATATATATTCCAGGCATATATTATCCTGATTTGTGTTGGCTTTATTTGGGGGTTTATTGTTTTGGGGCATGGCATTTTTAAGGCTGTGACAGTTACAATTCTGTATTAGGAACAAATGTTATTTGCTGAGATTTTAATTTTCAACCATTATAAATGCAGTGAGAAAGCTGGTTAAGATTCTAGAGAAGTTCTTTTCACAATTTTAGATGATGGCCCACAGTGCAAACTACATTTTACATTGAGTCTGAGTATACATATTCACTTACATCTAAAACAAAGTTTCACAAACATTATTTATTCTAAATAATACTCACTGATGTTCTTCCAGTCTACCCCCATTACATTTGTGAGTGTGTTAAACCTACGCCCTACAACTCACCAATCCCACTTAGAAATATTTTTCTAGAGTAATTGGAGCTTAGAGGAGAACTGTCAGATCTTTCAATTCACAAACTAGGAAACTGAAATCTTACCTAGAGGGTTACTTTGTCCAGGGCAACAGAGATATGTAGAGCCAGGGCTAGGGGAAAAAATAACATTAGATGAGGGATGCCTGTGTTTTTAAAAATTCAAAAATACAGAAGTATATGGCTTAGAGGATGTACCTATCGCAAAGTTGTCAGCATCAGAATGACTGAAGTTTTTAGCTGATGACTCATTTGGCTTTTTTCAACAGGCCTGAGTTTAGAAATTCAATCAGTGAGTAGTTTATCTGCTGAGCTGCCCTTCTAATTAAATAAAAACAATCCTCAGAAACTTAATTGAAGAAAGCCTACCCATGGGTAACACCTAGAAGCTACACTGCTTCTGACACACTCTTCTTTGAAAATCCAATTTAAAATGACAGGCAGGTTGCTCTCTTAACTTCCTTAAAGGCATGAACAAGTAAGTAACTGGAAACTTTCTCATATTTAATGTGCCACAGAAAAGTCTCGTTTGGTAGGTAATAATCTTTTAATAAAAGCAACAAAATTTGGAAATTTCTAAATTTGTAGTGTATTTTAATAAAATGTGAATAAATATGCAAAATAAGGTGAATTAAAGAGAAGGGAATTAAAGAAATGCTTTGGGAAGGAAAAAAATATATTTCCTTAGTATTTTGTTGAAGTAGAACAAATCAATAGGCCCATGTATTTTTATAGGCCCTCTGCCCCTAAGTATAATAAATTTATAAAAGTGGTAGTGAAGCTTCTTAAATGCATTACTTTTCATCCCAATATTTGATATTAATTCTATACATTTAAATAAAAAAGAAATACATTAACAACAATAAGTTTGATTCTCTTGCATCTAAGTGTCTGGTCAGTAAGTATTTAATTAATTGCAAATTTACCATTGCAAAGAAGAAAGTTAATGTTAGTATAAAAATCACCTTAAGATGTATTGGATTTTTTATTTTAATAACCTCTACATAATAAAATGGTAAGTGAAGTAAATGGAAACCTTAAATCAGAATACAAGTAAATATAACATTCCTTATGATATCTCTTTGAAATTACAGTCTACTGTCTACAGTGGCAGCTTATTGTAGTTGGAAAAACCACAGGCTCTGTTGTCACAAAAGCATAGGTCCTAACGCTGGCTTTAGCACTGTTTTGTGAGGAGGAAGTATCTTGGTATCTTACTTCCCCAGGATCTTCACATCTCATTTCACTGGTAAGGACTCACCTGGCTAATGTGTCGGGAAAGAGGGCATGAGATGAGGCCTGTTGAGAAACTGATTAGATTTACATGTATTCTATAGCATTACTGCTTATGAGGGGAGGGGAGGGAGAGGAAGGGAAGGGAAGGGAAGGGAAGGGAGAAAAAAGAAAAGAAAACAAAGAAAAGAGAAGAGAAAAGGGAAACCTGAAGACAAAAATCTCCAAATAATAGAGACTGAAAAGAATGTACTTTAAAATATTTTATAATTTATATTGACTGCATTTGGCATGGAGTTTCTTCTGAGCTATATGATTTTAACATTAATATATGTTATATAAAGGAAACATACATGTGTACTTTTACCAACTATTGTTTACAGAGCAATTCTACCACTTCTCACTCAGTTTTACTTTCCCTCTTTCAATTATACTATTGATTCTTGGTTTTTTACTTTATTTTGTCAGATTTCTAATGTTTTAGACTCAGTACTCTAACCCTATCACAAAGTTTATTTGTTGATGTACAAATGTATACCAAGAAATAGTATTGTGTATTTCCGCTACCATGTTCTTGATATAGATTCATACATTGAGAAATAAACTTTATGATACTGGCTCTTACAAAAATAAAATCAAAGCATCAGTTCAGCCAATATGCCTAAACACAAACATGGGTCTCTGTTTTAATACTCTTATACAGAGACACTAATAAGAGTCCATGGGCACAAACTATGCTTATCTGTGAATAAATTCCTAGTTACAGTTGCTGTGGGAAAAATGAAAGAGCCAATTACAAAATCTGAAAGTGTTCTATAATTAGTGCCTATTGGGTTCCTTTTGCCTATGACAGAATACAGAGGAAAGGAAAAATGGAAGAAGGATTGTTGTTTCATTTCTTTATTGTATTCCTAATTGCTTTTTTACTAACAGCTGATATTTCGAGGAAGCCAAGTCATAATAATCAATAACACTGTCATTTCATTCAGGAAATATGAGGTAAGTGTTGGTCTTTAAGAATATAGGAGATTCTGGTTTCACTTATATTGTCTTGTAAGCATACTTGCAGAATAATGTGGTCAATAGATAGGAAATGTCTCAGACTTGTATGTCAGTGTGTGTGGCACAAAGATCTATCAAAATAATAATTACTTGAGTAATGACTGTGTATACTTTCCAAAAATCTTTTCATGATGATTCCATACTGTCCTTGACATTTGGGCAATTATAATGTCTTACAAATAGAAAAAAGAAAAAAGAAAAGTATATGAACACCTATGAATAGAATATATAGTACCAATAATACAGGGTATTTACTTTCAAGTAATTTAGAATTATTGTGTTATTTCAAGATTGTGTAGAAAACACAAATGATTTAAATTGGTGGTAGGACCAATCAATTCAATTAATGCCATACACAGGCCAATCATGACCCCTATGACATGCCAACTGTCAATTTCTGCAGTTAATTTTCATGTTTTTCCTTAAGATGGTGATAATTATAAGATTTTTTTCAATCCTTATCATTAAGAAAATATCCCAGACTCATTTTTACTAGCAACATAATAATAATAATAATAATTATTATTATTATTATTATTATACAAAATTGACCATCTCCCACTACATAAATTTATAATATTGCTAAAATTTTAAATACCTACATGTACAACTATAAAATATTTTATGCATAAAAATGTATACAAATTTGAAGATTAAATATAATAATTAACAAAAAACAAACAAACTCTTCCAGCATCTTAGGTATGCATATTCATTCTACTTGGAGACCACAGATGATGCATCTACATAGCCTCTTCAACAGGCTCAGCTTGGGTCTCACACCCACCCCCAAGCCTTCCCTGGAGAGCTCTGGCAAACATGCCCCCATCCAGTCCTTCCTTCATGTTGTAAAAATACTGTTAGCACACTGAGTATATTAGATTTTAAAATGAGCCTTCTTTTAACACCAAATTAATTGTAACATCTTCTATATAACATTTTCCTGGGTGTTATAAATTAAGTGCATAATTTAGTGCAAGTGAAGAAAAGTCTTATTCATATGAAACAATTATAAGACTGATTTTCCTTGGGGTAAAAAAGATAGCATATAAAAATTTTGTCATATCATCTGCTAGTTTTACAAGAGAAAATTATATATTTGGGATAACTCATTTAGAAGTGTAACAGATGTTCTATTTTGAAATAAAATCAGAAGTAAAGTTTTTACCTATGGAACTTGCAAACTTCTGGAAGACTTTATATACTGGAAATGTCTGTGTTTCATAGAAGTTCCCAAATGATGCAAAATATATGGCAGATGCCTTTCTGGGAGAGAAAAAAGTCCTTTCTTTTTCAAGAATTATTCTATACATTTCAAAATCAAGCAAGAGGGAGCCTTTGGTTTGAAGGAAAGAAGCATAACATTAGGTATTAAGAATCAGACAAACCTGAGTCTGGATTCCAGCTCTATCATTTTGTGGTTGTAGATGACGGACAGCGTGCCTTACTTCTCTAAGTCTCGACTTCTTCATCTAAGAAGTGTACACCCTCAGTATGTTATTTGTCTGCATTATAATAGATAATGCATATAAAACCATCTACTTTATACCAGTACTTTATAACATAAAGTGCTGAACTGAAAAACAATTAAATAAATATTAAATCTCAAAATGCTAAGAATTGATCCCATGTTTGTGTGAGATAACTAGTTATGGTCAAGTAGGATTGTGTGAGAAAATGTTTTTCCATGGAGAAATGTGAGGTATTCCTACAGGGATCCAATCCATTACATTAGCTTCAGTAGCATCATATTCCAGCCAACCAGCCTAACTGAGCACAAATAGTTAATTGAAAAATTATTAACCACTTCACATTACTTATAATAAATAAAGCATCATGAAATCCCTATTTTGATATATTTTTAACTATATGAATCTTTTTAGTATCTATTATTTTTCTTTTATTCATATTCAGTTACAGCTATCCCCATTTTCCCCCTCATTACTATTTCGTTTGAATCTGACAGCATTGCACCATTAACCATCACCTAGGAGTTAACAAAAACTTGAAACATGAGAAACCACAAAGTAAAGCCTTTTGGTGAGAAAGCATCTGGTCACAGTAAGGATTTGCAATTTTTTTACATTGGCTTTGAAAGGGGTCCTCCTAGTCACCTGTCATAAGAATTGTCCAATCTTTTGAGAGCACTGGACTCGATCAAAAGAAACCAGAGGAGGAATATAAGAAGATGTACTTGAGCTACATAAACAATCGTCATGCTAGCCATTCTTCGACGTGTGTTAGATCTTGTGTAAAAGACAAAAGAAAATGTCCTGGTGCTTGGATTATTTTCTCCACTGCCTTTCATGTGTGTTTTATGGGAACCCACCTAAATCCTTTGTGCAAACAGAAAAGAATAATCACCATAACAAACCAAGATGGAAATTTCCACCACTGATGTCACAGCTGTGCTTGCAGATGAGCAAATCCAAAATATGTGAGAGGAGAAAGTCACAAAACATAAAATTCCCAGCCTCTGATGTTGAGCAGGAGTGCAAATCGGAAAGCAGTCGAGTCATGGCCTTTGTTATCTTGGCAAGCATCTTTCTCTCAAGGCACCGACAGGGAGCTTTGACCAGCATTCAGACCTCATAAAATTGATAAATTAGATTCAAGCTGATTGTACTGCAAGTACACCCCAGTCACTCCAGAAGTTAAATATCATGGCTGCCATGCACAATGTGCATCAAATGGCCTAAATAGACTTCAGCTATCATCTGTATGGAAGAATAGCAAGCAAATCCCTGCTTTATCATACCTGTCTTGATTTACTAGTATCCGAAGTTTGCTCTTAAGTCTCTATTCTCAGGCCATCTTTAGGATATTTTACAGCAAAATTGGTACTGACTTGTGATGTGCATAGCTTAGAAAACTGGCCTGTGATAAGGGATTTCTAACAAAGCAGTAAAGGCCAGCAGGAGGGAACACAATTTCTGAGAGGAGGTGGAGTTCAGGTGTGCTACAGAAGAATAATGTGCATATATATACGTAATATAGCTGTTATATATATATGTGTTATATATATACATATACGCACACATATATAACAGCTATATTAAAGCACTCTGTATTATGTTAGAAATGAAATTTTTCAGCAAGACTAAAAATGTATTATTATCATTTCCATTCATGGAGACTTACATGTGTCATTTGATACTGCTAGGGAGGGGGCAGAGGCAGGGTTTAAACTCAGTTGTCTGTTTTGAAAACTTTCACCAGGAGAGGTCAGCTGGCTCTTGAAAAAGCAGGGGGGGAAAAGTAGGGAAAAGGGGATTATTGACTGACATAAAGACATAAGTTACAAGAAAACATGAAAGAAATAGGTGTTTAAAATCAATAATGACATAAAAAAAGGTATTTTGCCAGAAGGTCCTATTGAAAGTGAACACATTTTTTGCTTTTCTTCTTTCTGAGCTCCCAGAGCCTTATCTTCATGATTAAGAATGAGGATGATAGCCTTGGCTGTGGGTTCCCCTTCTATAACCTCCTCCCAAAACAAAACTAACAGCATTTAGCCTGTATCTTTTCACCCCCATCCCAAATAAACATCTTTCTAATTGTAGAAGTTATAGCCTGCTATTTAAAAAAGACTGCTTAAACATAGGCATTATAAATTACTGAAAGGCAATTGGATCTAGCATCCTCCCTGAACCTCGGGTGTAACCTGTACTTAAATTGGCCACCATGGAATGCATGATGAAGTTCAAAGTCATTAGGTCTGCTAACGGGGATCAATGGGCTGAGGAGGTTTTGTCATCTGCCTGGAAACCACCAGGATGGAGGAGAATTCTGTACTGAAATATGGATGAGGAGTGTCTCATGCTCTTGCTCCTCTGAGCCTCCTGATTAACCCGTGCTGCTGTGGGAGGTGACTCATCTTGCCACTTGTAAACAAGTAAGAAAAGAAGGGTCAGTGATGCCCTAACACTTGCCCCCTGTTTCCTGCCTTAGTCACTTTCTCAAATGCCATGGGCTTGGGCAAGGGATAGAATAATGGAATAAATCATTAAGAAAATCATCTCATTATTTAAATCTAACCTCAATTCTAAAAATCTAATACCAAAGATCATGAACTTTTTGCCATAAACATTTTTCTTTTTCTTTTCCCCAAAGAACCTACCACGACTTAGCATTTTTCATACATTGTTTCAGTCTTGCCTCAGAAATGCTGAACACCTTTGATTTGTCTAAAAAAATGAGGATTTACTAAAATTCTTAGCATTTTAAAACAATTTAGTATTGTACAATACAAACCATATTAAAGATGTTAAAGTATGCATTGCTTGAGGCATATCGAGGACAGAGGATAAGTCTCTAGGGGCATTTCTTCTAATAAATGGGAGGTGCTCTGCCCAAGCTGGAAAAAAACATATCACCTGTTTGTGAAAGATACAGTTCAGCCGCTACCTTGACAACAAAACCCGAGCACATTAGAGACCTAAGGCACTGCAGAGATACCTGCTTTTGTTTGACTTGGAAATGAATCGATGACTTACTAAACATGAGGCAGGTGCAGAAAAGCCTATCATTGTTCTTTCTAGAGTGTGGATTCAGGTGGGAATGGAGTTCATTGAAAAGGGCATATAATATGATATCCAATAGTGGGTAGAAAAGCCAGAAAAGGAAAAAATTCAGAAAGAAATAAAAATATAGAAAAACAAACATCTGCACAGTAGTTTTGAAACAAGCATGCAAATCATTTGAGCCTCAGACTGAACAGAACTCAGTTTGCTTGAAGATATATATTTTACATATATTTTGTATTTCAAACAAAACATAAAATGTGGAATTGTGACTGGGATGGAGTCATCCGTGTGTCTGCCACATTTCTCCATCTTGTTGTTGATACCTGCCTGATCTACATTTTAAAATGTATTTATGTATTATGGTGACCCAAAATAAGAATGGTATTTAGAGAACATGAACAAGAAGTATTACTATTACAGGTTAGTTTAAAATATTTGGGCACTGGTCTAGCACTTTCTCTTTCCACCTCCCTAGCCACTGCCTTCTCCTCCTTCTTACCCTCCTCTGGGACCCTATATTTTTGGAGTATTCTGTTATTTTCATTTCTGCTTAACTCCTGGATAGAAACATAAAATATTTTATTTATGTCAACTAACTAAGAATACAGATTAAAATAATTTCACAACATCATCCCCAATCCAGAAGGTTCATGAATCACTGCTCTTAGAAAGACTTGGACACCAGGGGATGTTTTTGCATGCAAGCAGTCACACTGGGAGATCAGCATGCCTAGTGGGTAAGGTTCCTCCTGCAAAAATTGTGTTGGTTTTTCCAGGCTTAGTAAAGTGCTATTTAAATGGACCCCCAACTGAGGTGAAAAGCCTTGAGTTCTGTGCTATTTAGAATGCTTCTCAACTAAGTGATTCATAATTAACCAATTAATGCACAAAACACACCTGTGGCACTGTTAGCACTATTCCATCCTTGTTCCTAAGTTCTATAAACACATTAGGCTTTATGTGAAGTAATCAATAAATGACAACACTGGAAATGAATCCCAGAATCAGTGTCTGAAGTACCTGAATTGCCTGGTAGACTATCCACCCCTAACCCCAGCCTTCATATGCATTAGGAATTCATGCTCCAGAATTTAAGGGGGCTGGTACATTCCAATCTAGAGCTTATATAATGGGGTCTTGAGAAGACAGAGAAGACTATTTGAGACAAAGATTGGATAGGGTTGCCAGATAAAGTACATGTTACCCAGATGAATCTGAATTTCAGATAAACCAAGGACCGACATGGAATTGGCAACTTCTCATGAGCTTATTCAGAAGGACTAAGCCTTATTCCTACAGCAAGATGGCTGGGTACTCAAGTTAGTGTTAGGTGTACACTCAGGGAGAACACGTGGGAGAGATACTGCCCACTTTCAGGCTGAAAATCCGTGATTCTCAGAGAGCATGCCACACAATAATCAACTCATGAGCCACTGAAAATTAACTAATATACCACCTTCACACAAGTGCAATTTTTTGTTGATTACCATACAGATTGTTTCCTACAAACTAAAGATGGAAAGACTTTCCAAGGTAAAATTGTGGAAAACAACTATTTTCCAGACTAGATATGTCCTTCAGGTTCAGCAAACTCATATCTAATTTTTCATGTACTCTTTTTTAAAAAGATTTTACTTTTTTATTTTTAGAGAGAGGGGAAGGAGGGAGAAAGAGAGGGAGAGAAACATCAATGTATGGTTGCCTCTCCCATGCCCCTCACTGGGGACCCAGCCCACAAACCAGGGGCATGCTCCCTGACTGGGAATCAGAGAGTGACCCTTTGGTTTGCAGGCAGGCATTCAATCCACTGAGTCACACCAGCCAAGGCTAATTTTTCATCTACTCTTGTATTACCCTGATCACTTAAATGAAACTATTAATTAGTAGCCAGTGCTAGAAATGAGACATATCATCCACTAACTGGGGACTCAGTATAGTTAACAAATTATAGGAGTATTGCACATGACCACAAAGATTATTGAACAGGCAAGTGAAAATGTCCCTCCAGGCACTTCCTATTCATTCTTGTCTGGGCCCATGCCACCTTCTCTTTATATTTAACATGCCCCCACTTGGGATCCTGAAACTAGGCATCTCTATATGTGCCTTAGTGGCAGAAAAACCAGTAGAAAGAGTTCCTTCCCTTCACCTCTGCTGACTCTGAGGGTTTAGAGATTTAAGAATGTGGAAATAAATTTTGATTTGGGGAATAGGATTCGAGTGTATAGAGGTGTGCGCAGAAATTCAATAATGAAATGTTTTAAATGACAATTACTTTCTATCATTTCTTTAATTATGCTTCTCATTACCCTGGGCACATCAAATTGAGCTCTTAGAAACTTGTTTATAAAATAAGAAGGTAGACTATAATTTTTGAGGGGACTTTCAGCTTAGCCATCTATGATTCCATGATTGTAAACACATTCGTGGTCAGCCATCTTGCAGTTGCCTACTGAAGGTAACCAAGGAAAAAGTGAATGGTTATTCATAGTTATTAACATACAATGGGCAGCATGTTATTAACCAAAAGTTGGTTAACAGTGGAAAACAAGTTTCTAGAACTATAGTCAGGGTGGTTGCTATTGGTTGTCATTTCTTTATGACTAGATTTTCTTTAAACATCATTTTAATTTCAAAAAGCTTATTTGGAAAGCTAAAATAAATTTTCATGAACACATATTTTTTCTAATTAGATATTTATGATATGTTTACCTAAGTGAAAATAATCTAATTTGAAGACACGAAGGCTTCTATTGAAAAAGTTTAAAAAATAATTTGCAGTATAAAATGCCTAAAACATGAAGAACAACAATATAAAACAAAAAATGTATGTGGGAGGGTGAGCAAGACAGAAATGTTTGTTTACAATGTTTTATTAACCACACCATTACTTTAGAGTGCACACAAACAAAAAAACCCCTCTGAACTGCATAAATCTCGTCATGAAAAAAATTTCTTCCTATGACTGAGCTGAGGAATTTAGAGATGATACACATCGAAGGTAAAAACATGTTTCATTTTCAGGCAGCAGATACTGGTCACGTGATGATATCCTATTGAGATATCTTCATGGCTTCCTTGCCAAAGGACTGATGTGTGTTTAATCACTTTACCTAATGGATGCGAGTTCTCCAGTAATAGTTGCCCATTAGGAGAGCTCAGCTGAGCACTCTGCTCACATTTCCCGACTCCGTGGTTTCAGAGAGGCTAAGTTAGTGAGGAAGGCGCTCACTGACCCATCTGACTTTGCTGGGGACAAGTGACTGCAACATGACCGTCCAAGTCATGAGGCTGGGGGGCTGGGTAGAAAAATCACACAGATTTAGGGTGTCTATTCCTTTTGGACCCAGCGCCCATATGGTTAACTTTAATTACCAGAAAATGAATTTTTTATATCTTTTTAAGAGTATTTTCCATTTTCACCAATACTGATGCACACCAAAACTACAAATACTTCATTTGAAATACATATAGGATTAAGGACAAATGACTAAATGTCTGGATATCTAACAAGTTGATAAATTTCATGATTGTTTTGGAAACACAGGCACAGATACTGTCTGGTATTGTCTGGTGTAGGACTAATCATAAATTAATTTTGCCATTAAACAATGCAGTTTATTTAATAGTTTGTAGGTAAATAACAAGGTCAAGTTACAGAGGAAACATTTTACTAATATTAAATCCAAGATACAATCCTTTGCAGAAAGTACAGCAAATTTTCATTGGTAGAAAATTTGGAAATTATTGAAAAGCATAAAGCATAAAATGCAATTAACCTATTCATAGAACATTCCTGATGTCTTGAGCCATTTACTTTTTCTTTCTATGTATATACATAAAGCCAAAACGCTTTCCAAAAAGGCTGTACTAATTTACATCCCCTCCAGCAATG